>PVKN010000365.1:0-29350 GCA_004027915.1 Capromys pilorides | reverse complement strand
CCTGTCTTCCTCCTTTGGCTTTCAGTTGCAACCACTTTGAAGGCTGGAAGCCCCAACTGAGGCAGACACCCTGGTGATGGCCTGCTTGTGGTTATAGGTAATAGGACTCTTACCCCAGAAACACGTCTTTCTTTGCTGTGCCCCACTCCCAAGCTACTTCTTGTTGGACCTTACGAGTCATCCTTCCTGAAGGCTTTGTGGATGGTTGCTTCCCTCAGTCAATGATGGTAAGAGAGGGAGGCATTCCTTTAGGTTTTTGGCTTCTTTTTACCCTTCCCACCCTTAGAACAAGTGAATTTCTGGTTGGATGTACTGCTAAGCTTTACAGTGGTATATTTTTTTTTTGCACCTAAACTGTTGAATTGTGTAATAGAAGATAATCTAGTTATGTGCCCCTGGTTTTTTAATACATAGGTTAAATGTTTGTGATACTTAGTTGAATGTGTGACTGGGTGGCAGTGAGTGTTATCATTTGGAAAAGAACTGGTAGAAGAGATGGTAAAAGATGTTGGACACCAGACATAAACAGGCTCTCTCCTCTATGCAGAGAGCCCCTGAAGGTTTTTTTATTTTTTAAGCAAACAGAATCCTGAAATAATGATGCTCATTTCATTAGATTATTTAGCTCCAGTGGCTTGGCCTGGGGTAGTGCGGGAAAGTGACAAAAATGTATGTAAAGACCATCTAAAAATTTCATGGATTGCTAAGTTTTTTTAGTGATTTTGAACAGTGTCAAAGATGGAAAGGGAGAAATGGATACAAAAATATGCTCTGAAAGAAGAGACTCTATTGCTGAGAGATATAGTTAAAAACCCTGAGATTTTCAGCACGAATCACAATTCGAAAGAGAACCTGCCTTAAGGAACATGTGGGTTTTGTTTAATCACATTTGATTTTGAAATGAAGGTAGCTTTTCAAAAGGAAAATTCCCAGAGACCATAAGAGACTCAGTGAGAGACTCAAGGTGCATGGTTGGAGAGATAAGAAATTTAGAAGTTGTACCCAAGGAAGTATAGTTGACATCATGCCTGTGGAAAGGCGAGTTTAAGATTCAGAGCCTAGACCTGGAGCAGAGTCCAAAGGAGTAGGCAGGGGCTGTAGGCACAGCGTGGGCCGTTCAAGGGTCTCTGTCCTTTGCACATGGGCAATAGTGCACCCAGGCTTTTAAGGGTAGCGCTTTTTTCTTTTTTCTTAGGCTGTTTGATTTGTCTTTCTTTTTTCCATCTTTTTCCTTTTACTCTTTTTTCCTTCCTTTTCTAGTTTTCATTTCTTCTTCCCCTCCTTTATTCCTTGCATTTCTTTTTCTTTCTTTTCTGTCTTCCCTTGGCTTCTTTTTCACTAGTATGAAGATGCTGTAGACTGGAGATAACTTTGGATGAGAACAGAGGAGCGACTGAGAGGAGAATGTAGACAACCTTGGGAAGTTCACAAGTCTGTTTTTATGTCACACACGAGACTACTTTGTTCAAGGGCAAATTATTCTTCATAATAGAGATAAAATGCATTTTGTTAAATGGTGTTTACAGGCACCCAGTCATTACCTAAATGCATGTGGACTTGGAAATTAACTTTCACTTCAGTCTAGTTGTAAGTAAAAGTGATTGTCATAAAATTGTCTTTCCTTGCTCTCTAGTTTCCTAGTAGTTTTGGAAGACGTAGGAAAATGCACTTTTGTCCCTGAATAATGACATTGGAAGTTGAACTTCAAGTACTTCTTGTCTTTTCAAATGCCCTTAGAATCATATTCCCTTAGAAATCAGACTTTAAAAGGTATCTTTAACATTGTACTCATTTTTCAGTAAAGTATTTTAAGTGTTCATATTTGCAGCAAAAAAAAGTCAGCTCATGATATTCTAATTTGTACTAAAACACATTTAATTATTCATAGTGATTTAATTTCTAAAAACAAATACTACATAGGAAATGAATGGAAATAGATGTATCTGTTTTCCTACTGAGAGTGCGATGGTCTAATCTTTAAAAGTCTCATAGGAAGGGAAGCTTTTTGGTACTCTTCTGTGTCTCTCTGGTTGTCTTGTTCTGTGTTGCCTGAAGTCCCTGTTATTTCTCCATCAGCCTAGGACATCCTGCTTCTCACTGCTTAACTTTTCATCTTTGCATGGAGTAAAATGGACTTCCTTTGTCAGGAGTGTAATCTTCCTTCATCACAGATTGGTCACTCACCTCAGTTTCTTTGTCTTTATCCTCATGAGTTAGTTGGCACAGTCCTTGTCAGGGGTCAAAATACTCAGTCATAGGGACTTAACACTTTGATCACCTCCAATTGCGTAGGAAATGATAGCTTAGAACAGCAAACTGTTACCACAAGACCAAAACCATTCTACTACATTCTGCTGCCTGTTTTGTAAATAAAGTTGTGCTGCTACCCAGCCATACATATCTATTTGCATACTGTCTGTAATTATCTTTACATTATAATGACTTATTTGAGTGATTTTAACAGAGATTGTATAGCCCTCCAAGCCTGGACAGTTTATTGTGTGGTCCTTTACAGGTGAAGTTTGCTTGACCCCCAGCTTGAAAGACTGAATGTATCAGTTGATCCCCAAGACTCAGCCAGGAGCTCACAGAGAGGCAGTTTCAGATTGTCTCCAATTTCACATAAAACATTTTGTGCCTACCAGGATGAACAAGTGAGTCTTAGAACTAGAAAGAGGTAGATTAAAGTCTCTACTGTTTATAAATTATATAACATTTGGGAGAGAGAATTAAACTCGTAGTGCTACTTTCCTCATCTGGAAAGCAGGATAATAACTACTTCCTATCTCTTCTGGATTTATGAAATAATGTTTGTGTGGTCCCCAAACATACTGTCATCTGATGGTAGTTTCTCTGGGTGGGCATCATCTCCTGGGAAAGATGGGTCCTTGTAGCCCCAAGCTCATACTTTTTTGCTACTTGAGATTGATGATGCTCCTATTCTTTTAGCATCATTTCAGCTTTTCAGAAAGAGTCCTAATGGTCCTACGCTGTCGTGTGCCCTCCTCCAGACCAATCATTCCCCTACCAAGACTTTGTGGCCTGATAGCAATGCTTGCCATCAGACAGAATGTAACTGGAAAATAACATGTTTTTGGCCCTGTTTTTGTCTTTGTTTGACTTATATTTGATTATTTTCCTGTTCTTTACTTGTATCACATCTTAAGATTTTTTAAGAGTGCAGCCTAGAGCATACATAGGCATATTTTATATGGCTATGTACTGTGCATCTGTAGCAGCAACAGCAGAATTTATTGATTTCCTGTAATATTTTTAGAATTCTATGGAAAACACAGTCTCTGTGACTCTTAGCTTTTCATCTTCCTTAATAAACAGTGGGGATATTTTCCAAATAGTGAACATAGCCCTGTGTACACACCCAGTGTTGAACTGGAAATATCACATTTCTGTTCTCCTAAGAAATCAAATTGAGGGCAAGTGAGACTGCCATCATTGATACAGATGACCTTCAGTCTGCTCAGGAAAAAGAAAAAGTCATAAAGTACTGGCCAGCATTTTATTATAATTAAAAATTGCTAATGAAAGACCTCATCACTGATCACAATACCCTGGGGACCTGTGTCATGCTGATTGAAAACCACTACGCTAAAACATGTTGGAGTCACCTTAAAGTGACGAGACAGAGGTACATAGCGAGCGCTGGCACAGGAGGTTGGTTGACTACCAAATGGAGTTGGCATCTGAAACAATTCTAAGTGTAAAATGTCCACCCCTTAGGTAGGGGATTCTTGTCTTCATGAACTTGTATGAAACAATAAGTCTCTGGTTACAAGAAAGAAAAACCCATGCCATGTAACATAAGCAAAATACATAGAACTATTTAGGAATGGAGGAGGATACCGTATAGTCTTTGGTCAACAAAAATCATGTCTGGGACATAGTAGGCACACTGTAAATATTTGAGCAGATGCATGGTTCCAGTCAGAATGTCATTAGAAACTCAGACCATACCCTGTCCCCACGCCTGCCTGTGCTTCTTTGGAACGCATCCTGCTCCTCCCGCTCCCCTGTAGCTAGTCTTTGTGCTTGCCAGCCCTTCCTGCAGCAGATGTGCATGCACAGCTCCTGAGAGTATACAGGCCAGTTTTAGCCTTGGAATGCTAAGGTTGGGTAGGGTTAGTTGGGATTCTTCATTCCTAACTTGTAAGTTCCGGGAGAGGGAGGAGGAGAATCTGATGGGCCAGTGTAATCTAGTGGTCCAGCCTTGGGAAATCACCTGTGACACAAGAAAAGAGACCCTTAGCCTTTCTCTGGGATCTTATAATTCTGGAATATTCTCAGATTCACAGAAATATATTATAGACTGGGAAGATACTCATTCTGTGTCCCATCAGAGAGATGAGATAAAAAGACTCAATGTCAACTCCTAAGGCCATATAGCTTACAGGGACAGTAGATTTGCTGGAGACTGGTGGTTGAGGCTAGAGTCGAATAGTTCAACCTCCTATTTTAGGGCAGAATGTCAACCTTACTCTTCTTCTGTGGCTATTATCAGTCAGGCTCCATGCCAGCCAGGAGAACATAGAATTGTCATTTGAGAAAGTGTCAACTTGAGGCACCCTCATAAGAGATGATAGCAGCTCATTGGTGCTGAATAATAATCGCATTCTATTCCTGGACTTCGTGGTTCCATCTCTGAGCAAATGCAGAGCAGCTCTTGGCAGGTATATCTATATATGATCTGCAACGTCAAAGCACGTCTTGCTGCTAATGCAGCAGAGCTGATGCGAGTGACATTTTTAGGCTGTTTGTTCTGAGTGCAATCATGTTTTAATGTGAATTGTGCATTCTTAGAGAGGTGGCTTGGTGTGGTAGCAAGTGTCATTAAGACAATGGCCTCTTTAGACTTCTACCTCTGGCGTGTCAGGCAAATTCATTAACCTTTCTGAGTTTTAGTTTTGTCATTTGCACAATGGAAATAATGACATTTGGGTAGAGAAAAAAAGAAAATATAAATATCCATGTATAAAAATGAATTCCATGTGGGTTAGAAATCTAATATGCAAAAACAAAACTTTAAAATTTCAGAAAAGGCTTTCTGAAACACCATTAAATTAAATATTTGTGATACAAAAAATGACCATGAACATAATTAAATACAGGCTGCAACGTGGAAAAAGGTACTTGTGACATGTACAGAGAACATTGAGTTAATATCTGTGACATATTCAGTAAAACAAATATAATGAATAAATAGGCAATTTAGAGAAGAAATTTTTATGCCAGTTCCTAACAAGTAACATGGAGCCATAAGCACTTTCATAAACTGTTAATGGGGATGTTCTTTATTAAAGATTATGTTTAGGTTATTTTGACATTAATTTCACAACAACAGGTCTATGCCTTTTTCTTTTTTTCCCTATTTAGAACAGGGTCTACAGGGTCTCGCTATGTAGACTGCACTTGTAGTGATTCTCCTGTTTTCAGCCTCCCAAGCACTGGGATTGCAGCCACGCACACCAGGCCCAGTCTCAATCACCCGCTCAGTGTGCCCTGGGAGCAGAGCCGGCATGGCAGGCCGGGGATCGAACCTCAGCCACTGAGCTCAGTCTAAACAGGTGCTTTAGTTTGCTGAGCTATCAGGCCGGCCCAACAGGTTTATATCTTTTAACCCAGTAATTCTACTTCTAAAAAATCCATCCAACCAGTCTTCAATTATGCAAAATGATATGAGGATTCTTATTTTAATATATTTTGTTATAGAGAACAATTTAGAAACAATCCACATCAATAGTAAAATAGTTAAACTATCATATGTCCACTAGAGTTGGAAAGGTTGGAAATAAACTAACGTCCATCAATAAGGAAGTAGCCTAATTGTTGGGCCTCTATTGATTCAGTGGAATATTCGGTAGAGATTTAAGTGAATGACTTAGACCCACAAATTATAATATGGAAAGCTCTCCAAGACCTATTATTAAAAGAAAGTGAATTATAGGCTAATAAATTATCTAACTTGCATAAAAATACTATATTCATATACATGTACAATATTTAAAGTTGACAGTCGTTGCTTTTGTGGAACAGATTGATGGCAGGTGAATGATGTCGGTTGTCATTTCCTGCATCACTATACTATTTATTTTAGGTGAAGCTATATTAATTTGTTTAAGTTATTTTTAAGTGATATTAGCATAAGGGCTAAGTATTAAGTGTACAAGATGTAGGAAAATGCTAGCATCTGGTAGGTTTTTGATACACATTATTGTGTTTTCTCCCTTTCATCCTTGTTAGAATGGGTAAGAACAGATGAATCAAGAATCATTCAGTTAGTGCTTAATGTACACCCTGGGAAAAACTGTGTGAAAGGATCTTCTACTATGCTTATGAGGCTAAGACAGATACACTTAAGGGCAGAAATCTTGGAAAAGTAGGGTTTTAAATTGGTGATTGGGAATTGGTAAATTTTTGACTGGGAAAAGACCAAGTAGAGTAATATTTACCTCTAGTGTGGGGCATAGGAATAGTAAAGACTGATAGTGCACGCAGCAGAATAAAGGCTATATCCCTGGTAAATATACAAGAATGAGTAGTTTTTTTCTCTCTCCAAATGGTCTAGAAATGGAAATAAGGAAGCATACTGCTTTCACAACGAGTGTCTGTGCATTATTGCTATTCTGTGGGGAGCTGCTGTGGGTACTGAGCCTGAGACGTGTGCGCACAGGTTTTCATTTCAGAAAGAAGGATTTGGCAGCTCTGAGGAAAATACTTTAGCCTGTTGGTAGAAGCAAGACAGAGACCAATTATGAGATTCCTCGGTGATCCAGGCAGAGATATTATGACCTCAAGCCATGGCAGTGGCTGTGAGAAAATGGGAGCTGCAGTGGAGGAGGCAGGGGTAGATGAGATGAAAGTGATAGAATAAGGAATTCCCGGTTAACTGAGTGGAAGGGAAGCAGCAGGCTGAGGCACAGGTGAGTTCTGTATGCTGTCCAGTAGGTAGGGTGACAGTGTCTGGGAAGGCAGACACTGGGCAGTGTTTGGTTTGGGCATGCCGTTGTGCAGTAGGCAGGAAGTGCTGTCTGGAACTGAGAGTGAGGGACACATTTGAGGAAAACATTTGGACATATCATCTGCAGGTTTGTTCCGTTTGCCAGTGCAATCTCAAATGCATAGTGTGTGAAGTGTTTTCCTCCCAGCTCTCCAGACCAGGATATTTCTTCCCTTTCTTTGCTTTGCTCCATGCCTTACATGCTGTTCTGTGTGGATTGTATCAAGGCTCCTTTGCCCACTGGCCTCAGATTATCTTTGACTTTGACTTTGACTGTGACAGAAGCAGGCTCTTGCCCAGCTGTCTTTTCCTACAGCCATGATTTCTGGTAACCACACCCTTGGCATTTGCCCTCTGGCCCTGAGGTGTGAAAGGCCCTCTTCTGTTGCTCTGCTACCTCATTCCTGCTGCATCTTTCTCATCACTGTCCTTTACATCCCTCCTAAGCAGCCCATTTAATATAATTGTTTCTGCCTGCTGTGCCTGGGCAGTGAAGTGACTGCGTCCAGATTACCCATGGTGAGTATTAAAAATACAGGTAATTGAGTTCCACCCTAAACCTGCCCAAACTGAATTTCCAAGGCTGAAAGCAAATGCTGTAACCTAGCATCGTAGGTGATTCTAGTCAGTAGCCAGGTTGGGGAGCCTTTCCCAAGACCCACCATGGTTTTCCCTCTGTGGGGATGATTCCCCAGAGGTCCACACACCTAGCTGCCTTCTACACTGCCTTCAGGTCTCTGAGCAAATGACAGCTTATTAGCAAAGCCTTCCTGGCCACTCTCTATGATCTCTCATACCCTGCTCTGTAAGACCTTCCCATTGCGATCGTCATCATTTCACATAACCCATTTACTTCTTTGTTCATTGATTAAAATCACTGCTAGAATGTACCTGCCATCAGGACAGACACAGATGATCTTGAGCTCATCTGCATCCTGGCACCCACAGCAGTGCCAGTCCATTGGGAAAACCATGGTAGGCTTCTTGGTGACCCTTGCAATGCTCATTAATATCTTGAGCAGTTGACCAGGGTTAAAGAGCCCTACTATTTGCCATTGTGTGATTTCTGGCCAAATTATTTACCTGCCTATGTACCTCATGTTCCAAAAATGCAGTGGGAATTAATAGTTTCTACCACATTATTCAGAGGCTTAAATGAGAAAATCCACATTAAGCAGCAGGATGCAATAAGCTTCTAGTAAGTGTTATTTATTACCTATTGATAGTACTCATTTAATCTCCACACTTTCACTCAGATTTGTGTGGAAGTCTCAGACATGTCCAGCTTATCAACCATCAGAAAAGAACATGTATCAGTTTCAAGAAATAATATATGGGAGTCTGTGGGCTGTGAAAACATTTAGCCGGTGGAATAGACAACGATGTAGCAGTAGAACTGCCTGGTGACTTCTGGTCTTTTTTTTTTTTTTTTCAACTAATATTTATTAAACTTCCCCAATGGACTGGCACTGCTGTGGGTGCTAGGATGCAGATGAGCTCAAGATCATCCGTGTCTGTCCTGATGGCAGGTACATTCTAGCAGTGATTTTAATCAATGAACAAAGAAGTAAATGGGTTATGTGAAATGATGATGATCGCAATGGGAAGGTCTTACAGAGCAGGGTGAGAGAGATCATAGAGGGTGGCCAGGAAGGCCTTGCTAGCAAACTGTCACTTACCCAGAGACCCGAAGGCAGTGCAGAAGGCAGCTAGCTGTGTGCACCCCTGGGGAATCATCCTCACAGAGGGAAAACCATGGTGGGCCTTGAGGCCAAGATTACTTGAGGTGCTGGAGAAACAACCAGGAAGGAAAGTATGGTTGCAGCAGAAAGAGGGCATGGTAAGAAGCAGAATCAGAGAGTGGAGTACTGGCTGCAACTGCTGTAAAGCCCACGAGGTCCCTGAACATTTTCTCCCTTGACTCTCAGTGAGGTAATGACCCCTCCCTGGGCTGTGACCTAATCTGACTTCCCATTTCTGAAGGATCCTCCCAACTGCTGTGGTGAGAATAAGCTATGGGGACAAAAGGGGAAGCAGAGTTATGCTTTGGAAACCATTGCCATCGTCATCCAGGGAAGGAAGTGCTGGACCTCCCAGGAGCTGGAGTGGGGACCTCGGATACTTTACACATTGTGAGGATAAAGCTGATGTGTTTTGATGATAGACTACATACAGGTGGACACAGAATGGATAGGAGCAGTTGAGATTGGCTCAAGGCGGTTGGCCTGTACCGTTGGAAGGTCACTGTGTGATAGTGGGAGCCAGCACTCCTCCTTCAAGATGCTTTTAGTTGGAGATGTTGAGCAAGCAGCTGGAGTGCCAAGGAGAAAGAAGCCAGGCTGCAGGTTACGTGTTCGGAGGCATGGACATCGCAATCGATAGTTTGCAAAGCCCAGAATTGGTAGGATCTCTTAGAGCAAGAGAAGAGATAACTAGTGGCTGCAGGGACCACTGGATTCTGAAGCATCCCATATTTAGAAAGCTGGGATCTTAGAAGGAAACAGTAAAAGCCAGCAAAGGAATAGCAGAGGAGGAGGAAAGCTGGTGAATTATGTCCTAGGTGCTGTGACTAGAGTATGTTTCTACGGGGGAAGGTCCCAACAGCAGTCTCGGATGTGCTGAGTGCGGGGCTGAGCACTGACTCTGTGATTCAGCAGTGTGACCGTAGCAGCTGGCAGGGTGCAGCGGAGGGTTACAAACCTGGCTGGCATAGATGCTGCACAGTGCAGTCCTGCTGGATTTGGAGAGCAAGAGCCAGGCAGGAGGCCACTTCTCAGCCAGGGATCCCTGCGTAAGGAGGGGCGGAACGGCAGCCAGAGTGGGACTTGTGGTGGAGAAACATAATTTTAAGGGTAGAATATAAAAAAGATGATAGTTGTGGATGGAAGGATCTCATAGAAATTGAGGACGTGGGGTAAAACAGACAAGTGCTGGACTGTTTGGCCTAAACACCCACAGTTAAAAGAGAAAAGGCAAAGGAAGAGGGCCAGGAACACAGAAGGGCAGCTGGCGACAGTGGTGGAAGGAGTGAGAAGCTGAGTCTGGCGGCTCAGCTCCCCTTTTCTCATTGAAAGAATTGGGGGTGTCCATGCAGCATTGTGAAGGGAGTGACTGCTGGAGCACCTCCCAGAACACCAAGAATCTACTGACCCGGAAATACAAGGGGGCCAGAGGGCAGTTACCTGGGATTCTCTGTGTTCTTCCAGCTGGGCATGGTAGGTTTGGAGTAGAGTAAATTTGTATGAATCTGGGGTTCACACACTAGGCAGGGATGTTGGCAAAACACCACAGGGCATAGTGCACCAAGGAAGCTTAGCTTTCCTTGCTGAAGCACTGAGGGTCACCTGCACTAACGCACGTGTTTCATGAAGCTAAGTGTACTGTCTGGTGAGGGGAGGGATGACTGCGGTGTGTCACAGTGAGTGGCGAGAGCTCCCTTGTGGTGGTGTCCCTTTCAGCCACTCTGACCTTGGTTCCTGCTTTCACGAACACTAGCTATATTCCAACACTGAAACCATCACAACTTACACATTCTGATCTGCAAGCAAACAGTAACTTCTATCTTCCCAGATGTTGAAGGGGCACCCCCACACACCCCTACACATCCCATCCTTCAGTAAATGAAATGCCAAGTCAGCATTCTCTGAAAGGTTGGTGAGTCCCAGAGCTAGTTTTAAAACTTTTGGGTATCACAGTACATGCATGTTGCATCCCCTTCAGTCCAACTGGGCCAACAATTTTCAGGTATAAAATATGTTTTATAACATAGTTGTGTACCTAAGAAGTACATTTGGTAAAACCCTATAAAATCGTATTTTCAGCTACAGAAATAACAAATATCACAATGACCCCCAAGGACCAAAACAGTCAATGGTGCATTTTATTAAGAACAATCTACACAAAACCCATTGTGTGGGTATGTAAAACATATCATTAGTTGTTTATCTTTTAATGTGTTTAGTACAGGGTCTACAGAGTCTTACTACACAGATTGGACTCGTAGTGATTCTCCTGTTGTCAGCCTCCCAAGCACTGGGATTATAGGCACATGTCACCATGCCTAGTCTCAATCACCTGTCCATGCTCTGGGAGTGGAGCAGATAAGGCATGCTGAGAATCAAACCCTAGTCCCTGCACCTGCCTAAGCAGGTGCTGTGGAAAATATCCTTAAAGGGCCAGCCAAATAGCTCAGTAGATTAAAGTGCCTGCAAACAGGCACAGGGACCTGGGGTTCAATCCCCAGGCCATGCTTAGACAGCAATTGAGACTGGGCATGGTGGCACGCACCTGTAATCCCAGCTCTTGGGAGGCTGTAAATAGGCAGAGCACTGTGAGTCTGATCACGTAGTGAGACCCTGAGCACCCTGTAGATCCTTCCCCAAAAATACATACACACACACACACACACACACACACACACACACACACACACACACAGAGGAAACTAGCTTTAAACTGGAGTAATTTGCCTTGTAGTCTGTTTTGGAATGGTCTCAGTGGGCGTACCCTTCTTGTTCCTGGGAGCAGCTCTTTGTTTTCACTTTTGTTTGCTTTTGACTCACATATGAACTAAACTTTAAAGTTGCTTTTTCCATGAAGCTGTGGCAGGTTCGCTTCATTTCATGTCCATTAACACCATTGTTTCTTGAGGTAACACATTCGGGAAGATGCCGATAGGGTTATAGTTAAAATGATGACTAAATTCCTTAATCATAGATTGTCACTAGTACATAAAAGGGTTGCAGCAATTTGTGTAAAGATATCTGTATTTTACATGTGAAATGATTCTTCTGTTTCTTTTTTTTTTTTTCATGCATTTAGGACAGGGTCTTTAGGGTCTGCAGGATCTCACTACGTAGATCATACTCTTAGTGATTCTCCTGTTCTCAGCCCCCCCAAAGAGGAAGGATTATAGCCTCATGCCGCCACACCCAATCTCAATTGCCATCTCAGTGTGCCCCAGAGGTGGGGTCAGCATAGCACACCAGGGATGAAACCCTGGCCACTGCTCTCTGCCAAAGCAGGTGCTTTAGTCTGCTGATCTATCAGGCCAGGCTTCTTCTCGGTTTCTCTTTTGGTGGGAACATCATTATTAGGGGTCTTATCTGCTGATGTAATTTGATTATTTAGTTTTGAACTTTGCACCTGCCTTTTGTGCAAGCAGTGATTCTTACTTTAGGTTGTTGGTACCTGCAATTCTGTTGTTGTAAACCTAGTATTGATATGCTGAAGTCACTGAGGATGCTGCTGGAAGCACCTGTCCATGGTGATGAAGCAAGGAAGAAGGGCTTGAACTGAAATTGAGTCGGCTGATGTGCTTGGACTCCATATGTAGCACATCTGTCTCACTTGCCTTCATGTGCTTTCTCTTTCCAACCCTTGTCCCAGTGTTTGTGTGGCGCTCAGACAATTAATACTATACACCAGTCACCTTAAGATGCCCTATTGAGAACTCTAATGAGAACCTGAAGAACTAGACAGAAAGCCCACAGGGAAGGCTTCAATTTTACATTTGAGCTGTTGCTGCCTAATCTGGCATTGCAGAAGTTCAGGAAGACACAAGTCTTGTGCATGAGAGCTCACAGTTTGTCAATAACGGACAATTTGTGCCTATGTTCTTTACTATATGGCCTAGAGACCTTGTTAGTTATCCAGTACTTTCTGCTAAAGTGCATTTCCAACTGACAAATTCATACACCAATCACTTTAAGATGCCCTATGGAGAACTCTAATGAGAACTTGAAAAACTAGACAGAAAGCTCATGAGGAAGGCTTCATTTTTACATTTGGCTGTTGCTGCCTAATCTGGCTGAGTGCCAATGAAATGAGGTGGCTACAGGGATATAACATTTAATTACCTGGGGAAAAAAATTCTTGGCCTTATCACTTAGCATTATTATCATTATTACCTGTAAGAAAATAAGGACCTGGACAGAGATTATCCACAGCGTACCAACCGCCCTAGATGAAGCCTGAATGTGTTTGTTAAGCATAGAGTGCTGAAGGTCACACATCAGTCACTCCAGCCATGCGTGTGCATATCTGGTAGCATAACACTATCAGCAGTGGCATTGTCAAATATGCAGGCAGCTGGAGGATAAATACGGAAGTAATGTGAAAGGTAAAAGCAAGAATGGAAGAATAAATGACAGTGAGCACTTATCTCTCAATAAGAGAAATGATTTCAAGTGTACCCTCCTTCAGGCCAGCTCTGACAGGTCTCTAATACAGAATGATGCACAGAACATAGCCAGCTTCTGAAAGCAAGAGACCCTGTGCTCAGCCACCTCTGCTTGGCAAAGGGATGAAGGAAATAGACATGGCAGCCGGCGTTAAAGGAGCTTAGCTCTAAGAGAGGATCAAGGGAAATGTGACAGACAGTGAGTGCCGGCAAGAGATAACAGCTGCATGATGGATGTTTAGAAATGTGTGAAAAATTGGTCAATGGAAAAAATAGAATGGAGAGGGAGAAAACACTGCAATTTTTAGATGAGAATGCCCAAGGATGCTAGTTTGGACTAAAAAGAAAAAATCAGGTGTGTTCTCATAGCCATTGCCTGATGGCACAAAAGAATCTCTCTCTCTCTCTCTCTCTCTCTCTCTCTCTCTCTCTCTGTGTATCTCTGTCTGTCTCTTCCTCTCTCTTGTCTCTCACCCTCTCTGTAATACACATTTTAATTGTATGTTTACACAGAGTCCACCAAATCTTTAGTACCTGAGCACATGCAGATTGACGAGACTGATGGCAAATCTGTGCTGCATAATAGGTTTACCCTTGTCCTAATTATTTTTTATGGATCACTACCCAGAGTGGATATAAAAAAGAATGGCTTTAACATTTCTCTCAGGCTGATTAGAGTTTTACTATCTTTTTGCTCTTTTCCTTTCTAAATCAATGAAAAAAAAAGTTTGGCTAAGAAACAGTAAATTGAGCCACTCTGACCTTTTGATATTTGGACAAAGCAAATATGTAAGTAATTGTCTTTAGACATCTTAGTGATGAGTCTCCCAGAAGAGAGACATGGGCCTCTTGCTTCTCCAATTACTCTTTTGGGCAGCTAATTATCTTAGCATTTTGTCAATGAGGACTTATATCTTTATGGGTTTTCTGTTTCCAGAAATAGTAAATTCATGTGCATCCCTTGGACCAAACGTGTATCTAAATTCCCCATAGCATTTATACTTTTTAAGTTATGCTGTTTTGTCTGTGCTCCTTATCCTAATTGATGGAGAGAAACTGGTGTGTGTTGTGTTGAAGGAGCTCTTTGTTCCCCTCATGGTGGTGATGGCTGTGTTGTGAGAGTCTCCTCCCTGTACTCTGTGATGCTTTGCCATGCCTGCCAGATTAGACAGACATTCTGGGGGTAAGAATCTTGTAGTAGGTGTGCAGATGATTTAAACAGATTACATTTTCTGAAAAGGTAGGAATTTGAACATAGCATAATGGTTTTATATCTGTGTTGTTCATTTTTGCTAAAATCTGGTGTTGTCTTTCAGCTTTAAAGTAATTAAATTACTATAGTCTTGATATATCTATTTCAGAGAAAAGCCAACCAAAGTGTAGCAGGATGAATGCACCTTTTCCTTCCTCTGTCCCCCCCAGGGTCTCTAGTGCCTTCCCTAGAGTATTGCCTGCTGTGAGACCACCAAATGCTTGCTCATACTGCTTCCAATTACCTGAAATTGTCAGCAATCACAGAAGAGCCAGTTACAACTTACAGGAGCATCAACATAATTAGACATTTTTTCTACATTGAACTTACATGTTCTTTACTAGCTTGAGCCCATACATGGCTACAGAGGCTTTTCTAGCTAAATTACCTAGAATTCAGACTAGATGTTAGTTACTTCAGTTGTGACCAGTGCAGGCAAGCCCTGATTTTAAAAGCATACATGTTAGGCAATCCATCTATGGACTTCTTTTTCCTTTTCCTTTTTAATATGTCAGTTAGTTAATTTTACCAGGATCTGGAAGGCAATACCATAAAGCAGGTGACCTTTAGGCAGGTGTGTGTGGTGGGAGGAAAGCCTGTCCACGTGACCTTGCCTCTGCCTCCCTCTGTGCTGCCTTAGTCGACATGCATCATATATCACCTGAAGAAAATGAGCAGCCACTGCAGCTCTGTAAGTCTTCAAAATGAGTAAAACTGTGCTCCATAGCGTTTAGGATGGACGTAAACATATTTAGTACATTGATCAGGGAAGCAGCCTCTGAAGACTTTAGATTTCCACATGGGAAAGAACACAAGAATGTCAGCCAGACCTGCATTGCACTCCACTAGAACTTTAACTCACTCAGAAGCTGTAGCCCTTTAGGGTTATCTTAGTTACTTTTTACTCACTGCTGGCGTAAATGCTCACACCCAAAATCAAGGAAGGAGAGGTTTATGTAGCTCTCAGTTAGTGGAGGTTTCAGTCCATACTCGCCTGGCTCCAGGCAGAAAGCAGTGGATCCTGGTGGCAGAGAACAGCAGAGAGCAGAGGAAGGAGCAGCAGCTGCAGCGTCTATCAAGCCTCTCTCCCTTCCTCCCACGCTGACTATGAAGGTCGGAGCTCCACCTTGAAGATCAGAGCTTCTCCAAAGTAGCGTGGCTGTGAGGATCAAGATACTTGGAGGAAGTAGCAGGGCTGTGAAGCCTTCCTCAACCTCTTTAAGTGCTGAGTCACTCTACGGTGGGCTCTCCACCCCCACCCCCACCCCCACCCCAGGTATAGAATTACTGAGCCAATCCAGCTAAGTTTTTGACCCCTCAAGTTGACACAATGTGTCAACCACCACCAAGGTCTTCATTAGTAATGCCTATGGTTGAATTTGCTAAATACCTGAAAAAAAATGTAGGTTATGCAGAAGGTGCTCAGGACATGGTGGCTTATATATTGAGGCTTGGTGGAGGTATCTCTAAGGCTTGGTGGAGAGCAGAGATTTGATCTAGGGATTGGTAGAAAAGTACAAATCTTCCCAAGCTTGGGGAAGTGTCTAGCCGTGGAGGACCTAAATGAAGAGGCAGTAGACAGTGGTCCCCTTGGGTGGCTTTCTTTCATTCCCACAAAGCAGACTTGGTTGTTACTATAAACCAGGATAGTGTCCAGTCTCCAACGGCTGTTGCCTTTTCCCCTGCTGGAGATAGTTAGCTGCATTTTTATGTCTGTCTCTTAACTGTAACTCTGGGGTGCCAAGCAGTCATTGGTTTTCACATTTTTCTTTAACTGCTCAGTTTTCATAAATACTTTTTGAGTGTATGCAGTATGCTGGTCCCTTGTGCCTGACCTGAGGGAAACCGAGCTGAAAGAGGACCTAGCTGTGCACTGTGTGGTTATGCATTCCAGCTCAAAAGCCTTACGAAAATCTGTCGTTACTTAATGGTGCTTGGCACGGAGTTCCTTAAGACTTTCCTCAGGAGGTCAGGCATTCTATGATGATTGTGTGGTAGAGTATGAAAAACACTTATTTCAAGGAATATGTTCCAGAGTAAGGGCTGAGAAGGGTGAGTGAGCCCCGGGTGATTCCTACTTTAGCATGATGGAAGTTTATTGTTCACTTAGAAAATATTATATAAGGACTGTATTCTATAGCCTTGCAGCATAGGGCTTTCAGGACAATATAGGAAGGTGGGATAGGATAAAGAAGCAATTTTATGATTTCTCAATGTATAAATATTGACCCCCATAGCTAATAGGACGTAGGCTTTTACAGTGGAAGGTTATCTGAGGGCTGTTTCCCACATATAGAGGAGTTGATGCTTTCCTGTGCTGATTTTTTTTTTTTTTCTTTTTGGTACCAGGGATTGAACTCAGGACCTTTAACTTGCCAGGCAAGCTCTTATTCTACTGGGCTATCTCCCTAACCCCCTGTACTGATCTTTGAAAGGCACCTTTCTTGGCTTACCTGCTCGTGCTTCTCTCCCATTCCTTTAAGAACATTGCTCCTTTTCCTATGGGAAACCCATTCTGAGGATTTTGGGGAACTTGATGTCCCCCACTATGGTGGTAAGGCATCTGATTTATGCCTGGTTGTTCATCTACTTGTCCAGTGATCAGTTAGAAGCAAAAATGAAATCCTTGCTGGGCCAACTGGCCCATCCTTATAGGGCTTCTTTGCCAGAAGTGTTGGGAAACATCACTGCTTTTCCTTTGGGTCCCTAAGATGGTAGAGAATGGGGCTAGGGCTGCTGCTCACCATTGTTTTTGTCTGTTGGGGGAAAGGCGAGAAACATGCGTAAATTGTTTATAGCCTAATCTGAGCATGAACAAAGACATTTCCAGTTATGTCTGAGTCAGAACCTCCTTCCCCAAGTCATGTTGGAAGTGGTGGGTGTGAGTTTATTTAGATATTTAATATTTCTCATAAATTCATCTGTTAGGGCTTTCAGGACAATATAGGAAGATGGGATAGGATAAAGAAGCAATTTTATGATTTCTCAATATATAAATATTGACCCCATAGCTAGTAGGATGTAGGCTTTCAGAGGGCTATCTGAGGGCTGTTTCCCACACATAGCCCTAACAGAACCAGTTCTATCCCCCATTACCAATAAGTCCTATCTGATTTTATAATGGTCTTCAAATCTCCAGGTCATGTTGTCTTTGGAAAATACCTAATGTATATGGTCGATTCCGATCTTTGACATTTCACGTCCTCTTGATGGGCCCTGACTCTGTGGTTCCTTGTCAGGAATCTCTCAGTCATTGAACACTTGGATGATACTTCACTGAGATCTTCTATAATTCCCGCATAGAAGTACATCATATTCTCCTTGATTTGTTGCTTTAAACACTTCTTACTTACAGATACCAAAAACTGTTGTTAGGTGGCAGTACTACAGTCTTCTTCATCTGCTCTATAGCCTCTTTAGAGGTGAAACTGTTGCTGTCCTTAAAAATGAAGATATCAAGGTCTGCAGCTGTGTAATGTCCCAAGTGCAGCAGATCAATGTTACAGTTGTGCCTGATTTGACCCTCACTCCAGAGCTTTGATGAAACCACCATGTCATTGCATCTCTCTGGCACCAGAAGTGGCTTTGGTCTGCACACGTTGGAGCTCACTGCAGGGAAGCCTACCCCGAGCTTCCCATCTGCGTTGTTCACCCTGGTGCCTAGTACGTGAAGTGCCCATTCAGAGCCAGCAACCATGCTGAAGCTACCATGTCCTTTTCCACTGGTTATTTGCAGGGAGCAATTTTTATTCATGTAAGGAAAAATGATCTGGTTACAATGGTTTGAGATTTTCTTCAGAATTGTCCCAAAATAAGAAATTTGTAGAAAATACAGTCAGCACGAATCCTATTAAAATGTTAATTGATTTGTGAGAAACAAAGAAAATTGTCAGCAATAAAAAAAACTCATGGTTTAGATTTAAGGACAAACGAGTTCACAGAAAAAGGTAATTGTCAAAACATTCACAATCTAGGAAAGAGAAGTAGAAACTCTTTAGGGCCAAGCCATGGTATCTGTCAAGGATAGCCTTCTCCATGTGGAAACTTCTAGGTACCCTTCACTGAGCACTACATGTAATTAGCATAAGCAGTGTGTCATTATCAACTTACAGCTTCTGTCCAAAAATACAAAATTGAGATGTCATAACACTAGTCAAAACTAACATAAATAAAGACAACCAAAATACTAGTTTAAAAAAAAGCAAAACACTATTTAGAGCTGGCCAAATAGCTCAGTGGATTAAAGCACCTGCTTAGGCAGATGCAGTGGCCGGGGTTCTATCCCCGGTGTGCCATGCTGACCCCACCCCTAAGGCTCACGGAGAGAACGACTGAGACTGGGCATGATGGCACACTGGGCCTCTAATCCCAGCTCTTTGGGAGGCTGAACATAGGTGGAGCACTATGAGTCTGGTCTATGTAGTGAGACCCTGTAGACTCTTACTAAAAATACAAAAAACAAACCACTATTTAGACTAGTACCTTACAGTAAAGTAATAGTTACATAAGTAATACCTACAACATTAAGGGCAAAATGCAAAAGAATGTGGTAAAGATAAGGAAAGGTTGGGGAAGTCTGGGAAAAATAAAAGATCAAGGAGGAGGTGGCTGTAGGGATGGGAATTGCTCCACATTTGAGCTTTTCTGAGGGACTTAGGTAGTTTTCTTGACAAACATATTTTAGTGTGATTAGAGAGTTGGAGGAGGCTATTGGGGACCACAGTTCTCACATATTACTCTGTGGCTATACTTTATGAGAGCATGGTTTAAGAACTGCCACTGTAGGAGAGCAGAATTATTAATTTAAATATACATAAGGGTTAGCAGGTCATAGAAGAAGAATGCTAGGGACTCTGATCTTCTAGAGTCTGAGTCTTAAGGAACGGCATTTAAAGTACCTCCAAACAAACCTCCTATGAACAGGATCTCAGTTGACCAACTGGCAACTGCTAGCTATTATTTGGTTACATTTAAGTGTATCAACTTGATTGGTTTGGAGCCACAAAATAGATTAGTAAATCCCACTTCTGGGTGTGTCTGAGTGGGCTATAGAAGCCTGCCACTGTATGTAGTTTCTGCCCCCCCTCATCTCGAGCACTGCTCTCCTGCTCTGCTTATGTGCTGTTGTATCCTTCTACCATGATATTGACCATAGACTAAATCTCCTTTAACTATGAGCCAAATTAAACTTCACTTACTAAGTTGTTGGTTTAGGGTGTTGTGTTACAGTGATAGGAAACCTGTCAGATACAGAAAATTGCCATCTGAGAAATGGGGGTATTTCTGAGACTACTTAACTAAGTGCTTTAGAAACCTTTGAGACTGGTTTGTGCAAGCATTTTGGAAAGGCTTGGAGAAGTGTTCTACAGAAGCCTGAAGAGGCTAGTGGGTAATTCTGGTTGGAGTTCAGAATACCAGAATGCTGATAGGAATGTGGACAGTACAAGCTTTGCTCAGGAGGCTTCACTTGGGAACAAGACTCCCAAGTCCAGACTTGGCAACTGGACTAGGGGTGTAGGTGTGTGTAGTGGTTGATACTTTGTGTCAACTTGGCTGGATGACTCAGCGGCCTGGCTCCCTGTTGGTGGGAGTCCCGCCCGGGAGTACAATTGATTCCTCCCTGGAGCAGGATCAGGGCCTGCCTAGGATATGATGGGCTCCTCCCTAGAGCGGGATCAAGGGCCCATGCTGCGGTATGATTGGAGCACAGAGACTTTCTAAAGGGCTGAGGAAGGAGTCAAGACATCACTTCCTTGGAGAAGCTTCAGTCTTCGCAGTGGGCCTGGACTTCATCATCTGGCTTGCAGCGCAGACTCTTCAGCCTCCAGCTTGGATCTTTTGCCATCCATTACAGACTCTTTAGCATCCATCACAGACACTTCAGTCTTCTATTGCAGACTCATCAGCCAACGGATAGAGACTTACACAGAGCACTGCAGTGAGTTTCAGACCTCGGGACTGAATTCTCCAGTTTGGAGCGTGCAGACACCCTCTGCACGCTTCCTCATCTGACTCTGTGGCTGACTATTGTGAGCCAATCTTATAATTCCTTGTATATTGTATGTTTTGTGTTAATATCCATTCCTTATATTTTTCTGTTCCTCTAAGTAAAACCCTGACCAATACAGTGTGTTATACTCTTAAAAAAATATATCCATATTTTGCCCATATCCTGAGTCTGTGGGAGCTCAGATTAAGGACATTGATTGATTTGATGGAAGTAACTTTAGGACACTCAAAAGTTCAGGCTGTTGTGTAGGTATTTCTGTGTGTTTTTTAGTGAGATTTATGTTAAATATTGGGAGGAAAACAAAACAAATCAATTTGAAAAGGTTAAATTTGGGCTCAAAAAACCACATGTAAAGTTAAAGCTAAAGGAGGTGTGGTTCCTGAAGGATTAGCACCATTAAAATGAAATCCATTATTTTATACAGGGACAAGAAGAAAGATTCTTTGAGGGCATCTCAGAAATCAGCACAATGCCTTCTGCAAAATCCTTGTAACGTAAATGTGCAAACCTTTCATTTGAGAAGAGAGACCCTGAGACTTCTGCTTGAAAAGGACCTGCCAAGTAATTAGTTCACCAGCATTGATTTCACTCAACCATTCAGCCACACAGAGAGCATTGCTGTCATGGTCCACGGGGGGCTGGCTACTGCCTCTGTTGACTTTGGCATCATCAGTGTGATACTAGTTTTAATGATATAAAGAATGCAATAGTTACGGGGTTGGGTTAGCTTCCTCTGCAGATCTCAAGACAACTGGAGGCCAGAGAAGGAAACATTGAGAGGGAAGTGCATGAAGCTGTAGGACTGAAGCCAAAAGTACAGTGGAGACTCCAGGAAGCTGGCAATGCTATGTGTCTGCTGAGGAAAACTGTAGGTCATCCATGGAGCCAGCCCCAGACAGAGGCCTTGTGGGCTATAACAAAAAGGTCAAAGGGTTGGGGCCACTGAACTCACTAGAGCTCACATGTCACCTCCATATGCCCTGAATACCATACACAGAGCTATGGGACTTAATAGTTACCATGCTGGCCTTTGCTCTTACTTTGGTCTGATTCTTTTCTATCCCCATATTCTTTCCTTCTGGAACTGGAATGTTTACTCTATGTCCATGAACCTTGAGATTATGCAACATGTGCTTTATTTTTACAGAGGTTCATAGGGAAGAGTTTGCCTTGAGTCTCAGAAGAAATTTTGACTTCAACTTTTGAAAATTTCCAGAACTGTTGAGATTTTGGGAAAGGGATTACTTTTTCTTGGTTTGGTGCAGGGTACTTTTTTCTTTTTTTTACTGACCAGCTCAGCCTGCCTTGGGGGTGAGGCTGGTGCAGCATGTGATGTGGTGCTGGGGATTGAACTGCAGTCCATGCGGTTGCCTAAGCTTTCCTAAGTAGGCACATTAGACTGCTGAACCATCTCGCCAGCCCCTGATGCAGGATACTTGTAATATGTTAGGTAGAATTAATAATTTGTTATTATGCTTATTTGGGAGTTAAGTGTGGTTTAAAAAGATGTGCAAAGTTGATAAGAGAAAGAATGTAGTTAAGCTTAATTATATCAACTCGTTTGGCAGGGAACTCATGTAGAGGATTAATAACATAATTCTGGGCATGCTCATGGAAGCATGAGCTCGTTTACTATATCATCTCTGGCCCCTTTCTCTCTGGTGCTGTTACCCTTGTTTGCTTCCTAGCCATTGTTGGCTAAGCATATTTGCTTTGTCAGGCTTTCCGTAGTATTTCTTATTTGAAGCCAGCTCCTATGGGCTGGATCTTCTGAAATCATGGACCAATAAGCATCTCATCCTTTAATTGCGGCAGTGGTGTTCCAGGAATGGGAAAGTGGACAAATACGGGTGGGTAAAGGAGAAAAGGTTAAGATTTAATACACCAGGATGACCAGATGGGAAGGGCCGGGATCAAGGAGGACTCATCTGAGCAGAGGTTGTTCAGCACAGGGGCCCAGATGAACAGTACTTCTTCAGCTCCCATTCATCTTTATGGGAAGCTCTTACATTTGTCAGACTCTGGGCTTTTTGAGTTATGTTCACTAATGTCTTACTGCACTGTGAGCTTGCACAGTGGTACTTCAGTTCGTGAACTTAATTTGTGCTATGGTTTTGGAGAAGATTTGCACATTTATAATTGTGTAGGAAAGATGGTTGCAGTTGTGATTGTCACCCAATGCAGCGTTTGCAAACAAAACCATAATTTTCCCAAACAGTTCTGTTTGTGAACTGAATTGTTTCCTTACAAGAGCTTTTGTGAACTGTGTGCCACTGTGTAAGGGAGCCGGCACTAAATGGTGATGGGCTTTCCTCAGTGCACCAATGTGTGCTAATTTGAGGATGCTTTTCTCCCAGTGTTAAGGCTTTCCTGCCATATGCTGGTCTTAATCTTTGTGATCCACCACCACTTGTCTACAGCACAATCTAGTTCAAGGTAGGCATCTCATATAACCCATAATTGTCTCTGTTTAATTATCTTATATTGACTAAATCAGTTTTTCATGTGCAGAGAGCATAACTCACAGATGGTCTACAGCCTGAACAATTTGTGAGCTATTTTAAACATATTACAGGTAAAATGAGAATGAATCATCTGTGTCAGCTCATTAGCCTTTTCCTCCCGGTGGCAGAGGAGAGAGTGAAGGAATGGGGAATTCAGGTGGATGGATAGGTAGCTCTCAATAAATACTCGCTGGGAGTGAATGGCAGATGCAGTTATGAACAAGTCCTGTGAGTCCCTTCCTCTGCCATTTCCAGAGCCTGCTATAAATGTAGTTTGAAAATGGGAATAATACCTTCTTCTAAAACTGCTGTAAGGATAAAATGAGGGACTTCATGAAAACGCCATTTGTAAACACATGACATTGGTTTTATGCTCAAAATTCATGTATCCAGGAAGGCATCTTAGGGTGCTATGTGATCAGCCCATTAGAGAGCAGTGTGGACACTTGAAAGGCAACTTCAACTGTCCTAGGACTCAGCAGGGTTCCTGGCTGGTAGTACTTTCTACAACAGGGGCTGCAAGTTTGAAGTTTGCCTAGCAGATGCATTTATTTGGCCTGTCCACTGCTTTAAAAGTTTGACTTAAATTATCTGCTAGTATTTAATAATAGAAAATTTACTTAAAATGTGAATCTTAAGTGTTTCTTGGAAAATTAGTTTTCTGGAAGCTTTGGACTTAAACTCCCACATAGAGGTGAAGCTGGAATGTACTAGGGATGACATGTTCTTTTGGTTAGCAATGGCTCCCTTACTCCTCATTTCTCCCCTAAAATTGGAGGGCAGGTGACACTTGCTGCTGATACTGGTGCCCTGTGTTGGCTCTCCTAGCCTTCTGTGATCATTTCCATTCCCTGCCCAGGTCCTACAGACAGCGAAGTCTGACCTAGGACAGCCGCCCTTCCCCAAATACCTTTCTCCAACTCTGTGCGCCTCAGTTACTTGCCTTAGAGGTGTTTCCTTCCTTCTCTTTGGAGCAACCAAATCTTATCTTTATTTATTTATGTAAAGATTCTTCTGTTTGGTCTAGTCTTTCAACACATAGGACTATATGCATGTGTCTCATATATGTATATATATATATTCAAAATACATATGCTTATAGAATATATATTCAATATATATATATTTCTATCTCTTTGCTTTAAGGGGCTGCTTTGGGACGCATCCTCTTCAGCAGGATTCTTAAAATTTTGCTGCTTATTGTACTTCCCAGGGCCTGTTTGCCACATGGTGCTCATGGCCTAGTTCGAGTCCTCTGGCTTTTCATATTTCTTGCTCTATGTACATAAACACCTCTGCCTTTGAAGTTTATGACTGTGTTTATCTTCACTACATTGTCTTGATATTTTATTTCTAAAATATTGTGTTGAATCTCCTTGCCCTTGAGTTAGCTGCATTTCGTTTTGTTTTTTAAGACAGGGTCTTTCTGTGTGGCTCATGCTGTCCTTGAACTCATAATATAGCCTAGAACTCACAGCAATTCTTCTGCCTCAGTTTATGATATGCAGTGATTACTGACCTATGTGCCTCATAGCTGGCCACAGTTGCCTGCATTTTGCAGAGAGTTTTTATTTTTTTATTTTATTTTTTTGGCGGGACCGGAGTTCAAACTCACAACCTTGCACTTGCCAGGCAGGCCCTTGTGCCACAGAGCTATCTCCCCAGCCCCTGTTGCCTGCATTTTGGATAGGTATATTGTTTAATTTTTATAACTAATGTATGTCTGATATGAATTAACTTTAGTCTTTATTTTGCTAAAATAGTTTACTATCTTGTGGGAAAATAAATGTAGTATGGGCCTTCAAGGTATTAACAATCAAGTAATGAAGATACTAATTTATGATGTGAGGGAAAAAAAATCATAGCAGTGCTCAGTCACATTAAGAGTAATTGACTTCTGTATAGTTCTCAATAACACTAAAATGCTTTCAAATGTGTTACTAGATATAAGCGAGAGCTTTGCGGAGAAGTAATGATACCTGACCAGAAGGATGAGGAAAGCTTCAGGAAGCCAGTGGTATTTAAGGTTGGCATTGAAGGCTAATCTGTAGTGTGACCAATGAGGAAGGGTGAGAGGGGCATTCCAAGCCAAGAACATGACATGAACAGTAGAAAGAGACAAAAAGAGAAGGTATGTTGTTGGTATGAATAGAAAAAAAAAATGGGATGGGTCCTGCATAGCATACCTGCAATGCACACTTGCATTGTTGCAGGTGAAACCACTGGAAAATAATAGGGACCAGATCATAGATAATTCAGAATACCATCTAAGGATGTTAGCACTAACCTAGAAGACTCAGTTCGTCTAGCTGCCAACTGATGATTTTCTTTCCCTTTGTACAGTCTCGTAAGATTTTGAGGACATAGTATGACCCTATTTAGTATAAGCTGATGTGTTTAAATTCTCAATTGTGAGTAACATAAATGTGATCAACTGTTTCATGTAACCAATCAACTAATTAACCAAATAATTGTGTGGCACGTTTTGGCCTAAAAGACTAAAAAGTCATCGCAAGCACCACAGGACCCAGAGCTTGCACAGTGTCATGAATCACATCTCTTAAGTCCATCTTTCTTGGCTGTCCTTCCTACCCGACCCCTGCATGGGCCATCCCCAGCATCGTGTCTAGGAGACAGGTGTCTCTGTCCTAGAATTTCCTGGCCAAGTTTTCAGAGTTAAGGATCCACTTGGATGACATTCACCTGCCTGCTTGCTTCATGGACCTGGGAGTGTGTGTGAGGAGCTCCGAAAGCATCATAGATCCTATTTCCAGATTCAGGACTGGAGACACAACTTGCACAGCGAGACATGTGCATGACAGCAGTTGTTCTTGTTTTTTAAGAGATTCGACTACTGTTTATTTCCTTGTAATTTAGGATTTGAGGCTCAGATTTCACTGATAAGGAAGAGCAAGTTCATCAGTCTGTACCCATCCTAAAAGTGGTGAGTCACTAGCAAAAGACTGGCCCTTTGTTCCATGCAGGCTTCTATGTGTTTATATATAACCTTGGTATGTGTGTATCTACAAAGTAAAAAGGTACATTTAAAGTCATAACAGTAGGAAATGATTTAACTACAGCAAAATTTGGTCTGTCAAATTTCCCACTGAATGATCCATGCAACATTGTAAAGTTCAGGGCAAATCTTGACTCCATTGTGGATTTTGTGTTGCATAATGTTGAGAAATATTTCCCCCCTTTGCTTTAGAGCTTTCTATAGATGCATTAATGCAGGGCTTTATGAAAGAAAGTGCCTCTTCAGCTGGAACCACAGGCTTGCCACATTAATTGGCACAGCAGAAATTCAGCACACACTTTCTCTGAAGTTTGGTGTGATGTCTACCCAGATTCTCGAATTTATAAAACATTCATTCAGTCTTTGTTTTTAAGCATTGAGAGATTTCTAAATTTGTAATTGATCTGCTAGACACTGCATATTATGTTACTTAAAATAACACTGAAACCTGAAAAAGTGGAATTGTCAAATCACCTATAGTTTTTAGTGGTTTTCTCTTTCATATGAACATTTCAATTTCAATTGCTGTCAGTTCCTCTAAATAAGAATTGATCTTCTTTCCCCTTCCTATTCCCATCATTCTGAGTGCTTTCCAGGGAAATAACCAAATTAAATTAATCTCTACAGCTTTGAGTATTGTATTTATTTATTTTCCCTCTATAATTTGGTGAATCTATTGCACTAAGACATCCTTTTTATTAACAGTTCAATTTCCTTCTGCCGTTCTAGATGAGTTGTCAGTGATAAGCAAAGGAATATTTGAATTCCAGTAGGTTTTTCTTCATTCTTTGTGAAGAAAAGCATAATATCCCACACTGTCACAGTTAGTTTATTTTTTAAATGATAGCAGTGCTGTTATATCTTTTAACTTGAATTTCCTGAGGACTTCAGGCTCTAATAGCATTAAAATTGCTAGAAAATGCATTCATATTTTCATTGCTTGGAGGAAATATATTTTATATAATGAATATTGTGAGTTATTAACACTTAATTATTGACCCAAATTCTTAATAGAAACTGTGAAAAACCTTAAATAAATAAATTGTGTTCCTTTGTTCTATCTATTTTTAGGGGTGGGAGTGAATTGAGAGCTAGTAGGACTAGGCTGTCACAATGCAGCTTGACCAGTAGTAGCTGCTCTCCAAGTGATGCCTTCTCACCCTCTCACCAAGGCCATGCCAAGTGTACGTTGCATAACCATAGCGATCGGGGTTGCTTTTTATGAGTGCTTCTCCTTAAATTGTGTTGGCCAGCTCTTTCCTTGAAGATCAAGTTCTATCTAAAGTAAGTTACCACCCTCTTTCATAGGCAGTAATGGACTACTCTAAAAGCAACTTCCATAAAATATTTGACATTCCCTTTCCTGTTTTTAAAAATGAGTGCATTGCTAAGTAAACCACTTTGTGAAATACCTCTTTGTTTCTCCATGTGTCGGCTGCATTGGAATCCTGAGATTCTCCTCAGTGAAGAGTCTTGGGTGGACCAGGACGAGGCTGCAGTCAGCAGTACCCCACTTGCTCACCATGTACAGTCCTGGGGTCAGAGCCCAGGACTAGGGAAGCAAAGGCTTCTGGGGTCCCACCCAGGGCTACAAAGGTGATTTTTTTATCTTAAAGGAATGTGGTAATTACCACGCTTCTCAGGAAATTTTTCTGCCTGATAAAAATTGAGAACCATTGTTACTAAGAGATTACTGATGACTATAAAGCACAGTCCAGTGATGTGTATTTAATGGAGTGGCTTTTCCACTAAAATAAAACAAGGGCCAAAATATAGGCCAGAAAGAGAGCTCTAGTCTTCACAGATAACCGTCACCTTCAAAATTATCACCTTTTACTGTTGGCGACAATGTTAGTTATTATTGAAGTTATTTATCACATGTTAACTAAAATGTCATGCTTTAGGGCATAATTATGCATTACTGCTGCACAAGCATCGCCCTTCCATTAAGATTTATAATCTAAGATAGTCATTAAGACAGTCATCAATATTAGCTATTGATGACATTTTTAAGCACAAAAATGAAAGAAACTAAAATGTTTAAGTGGGTAAAGATTGAGGCAACTTAACACTCTTAATAATGTCAATTAAATGTAATAAACTCACCACAATTTGGACTTCAAACGAGAGGAGTGAGGCAAGTATGTGGTGTGTGAGATTCATTTTCTAACTTGGGGGAGGTTGTATCTAGGATTTTTACAAAATCATATGTGTATATATTTTAGTTAACTCAGAAAAAGGCCACTTGTAACTAAGTAGCAGCCAGTTTTAAGAGAAGGCAGTAACGTGCCCGGTTCTCAGGAAAGGGGTTGTGAAACGATTCTGCAGCTGCCATCTTGGTGCTGACCGGCCACGCCCACCCTGCCCTTCCGGGATTGCTCTGTGTATTTTATCACCATGGTCTTGATAACTGCTTGATTTTGAGATGGTCCATGAGCATTAAACGATGTTAAATTTTGGATAGTGTGCCAAGTCCATTCTTACAAGTACTTTTAAAGTTATAATGACATGCAGCACTTATGGGGTACAAGCACATACAAACATTTCACTAAACTTGTGATCTTTCTGCCTTTTCACTAAAGATCAATTCTAAATTGATCAATTCTAGATTGATCTTTAGTGAAAGTGATGCCTTTTTACTAGAAAAATATTGAAGCTTAAGGGAAGAAAGGGTAATATTCTTGATATTTTTATATCACCTTCTTGCCTCCCAAGTGGCCATTCACTGTCAATACTTAGAGCACAGTATTATTAAGAATGTGAAATGTTATTACAGAGAAAATTCCATAAGAAATTTGATCCATCACTTTGGCATGATACCACACTTTCAATCATGTTGTAACATTAAAGTACCATTTTTAATGTTTCCAGGGCCTGGATTAATGTTTCAAGTTAAAGAATAAAATGAGTTTGGAGAAAACACATTCATTGCTTTCATATCTACCTCTGTCATGCTCTGCCTAAGTCTTTGACTGCTCATAGGAATTGGATTGGAAATAAAAGTGTATTCATTGAACACTTGCTGTGGGCTCCAGGTTGCGCTCATATTTTAAAATAAAGAAAATAATCCATTACCTAAAACAAGAAGAACAAATACAAATATATAGCAATTGTACAAGTTATGTTGAGGTGAGAATCTGATATGGCAGAGATGTCTTCTCAGTCATGCAGAAATTGGAATTCTTTCAAAATAGAATTAATTCATTGAGGTTGTGAAAATGATGATTTGCTGATTGCCAAAACAATAAATAAAAATCCTTTGGAAGAAGGTGTTTTAGTTTTTGTTCCATTCATTTTTATAAAAAGGATGAGTGTGCTGTGTAGGAATGTGAAGGAGTCATTACCTTCATTCTGAGAATGAATAGATCTGGCTTA
>PVKN010000364.1:20035-82377 GCA_004027915.1 Capromys pilorides | reverse complement strand
TTTTTTTTCCTTTGAGACAGGTTTTTGCTAACTTTCTAAATTGACCAGGCTATGTTCAAACTCATGATTTCCCAGCCTCAGCCTCCAGAAGGCTGAGATTACACGCATGCACCTCCACACCCGTTTAATACCCGGGGTTTGGGGCATGGTGCTGGCCTTAGAATCTCCCTCTGCTACTAAATTCTGAAAGAGAAAGCAGCTGTTCAGTGGGAACCGTGGTATTCATGCCTTTCTTACCACAGAAGGCTGGGAATCCTCCCCAGGTGCTCTGACGCTGGCAAGGGCCACCCAGAAAGGTCTTCAACGAGTGGCAATTGGGCCTGCTAGGCTAACTCTTGCCACACAGTTCCTATACTCTGTATTCTCTTGAAAATTTTCTAGTGTTTGCACTCTAAAATTTCATTATCCCCTATGGTATCCACTGGCTTTGTGTGGGCAGCTAGCACTTGAAATGCAATTTGTCTGCATTGAGCTGGGCTGGATTCCAAAGACATAGCAAGGTGGAAGAATGTGAGACACTTATGGGGGTTCTTGGATCATCAGTCACATGTAGAAATAGTATTTGGGGAGAAATAAAATATATCATTACAGTTCTTTTAACCTGTTCTTTTTTTTCTATTTCTTTTCTAGAAAGTTTATTTTTTATTACAGAATTTTATTAAACAATTAAAAAAAATTTATAGAACTCTTATTTATTTTTAAAAGATAATAAAATAATTAAAAAGCCCATAAGAAATGCTACAGAATTTCACTAAACAACATAATAGGAATTCAACAATGGTTGTTATATTGCATGGTGTTGTCTTCAAATTAGTTGCCTAGATTACCAGATATAAGCATGCAAAATTTCTTTAAAAAGTTATAAAAAATTTTGAAAGAAGAAAAAAATGTAAGCGTTAACTGCTCCTTTCAATAGATCAGCAGAAATCAGCAGTATTCAACACTTATTCAAGGTACCTAGAAAGCTGTATCTAGAAAGTTTAAATTTTGTCCATGGCTTGTATTGTGTTTCTGTTGGTCAGCGCTTCTCCAGAGCAAGGGTGGGCAGACTTTAGCCTATGGGCCACCTGGAGCACACTCCTTGTTTTTGTAAATAAAGTTTTATTGAAGAAAAACCATAGCCATTCACTTACATTAATTTTTAGGCTGCTTTAACACTACTATACCAGAAGCTAATAGTGGCAACTGAGATGATATGTCCCTCAAAGCCAAAAATATTTGTTATCTAGTACTTCACAGAGAGTTTAGCAAACCTGATGACAGTGTTTTTCAGGGCTGCTTACAGAATGTGTAGAGATCAGTTCCGGCATCCAGTCAGCCTGAGTTTTCTTGGGGCTGTAGGATGCCCTGGCCCCGCCTGAGTGCCCACTTCCTGTTTCTACTCTCTCAGGTTTACGTGCGGAGGGGCTACATCGCCTATGAGCTGAACAGCCTGCAGCACCGGGAGCTCCCCGATGGCACCTGTGTAGTCGAGTTCCAGTTCATGCTGCCCTCTTCCCATCCAAACCGGTATGACATGGTACCCAGCTGGTTTCTTTCCTCATAGTAATCTTGTCTCTGAGGGATGCAGCAGGAGGGTCTGGGCGTGCTCTTGAGAAGCCACTCCCTCACTGTGGATTTCCCCATGGCAGCAGCATGTCATCAGGTATAAAGCAGAGAAAACCCCTGCCCATCTCCTAGTCTAGTGTAGTAACCCAATGTCACATGTGCCATTTCAAATTGAAATAAATGAGGCAGGTGTGGTGGTGCATTCCTATAACCCTAGCAGAGGTGGAGGCTAAGGCAAAAGGAGCAAAAATTCCAGCCAAACTTGAGCACCTTACCAACTTCACAAGACTATGTCTCAAAAATAAAAAAACCAAAAACAAGAGCAGGGGATATAGCTCAATATAAAAACCCTGAGTTTATTCCCAAGTGCTGCAGATTAAATAAAATAAATAAGCAAGCTAAATAAATAAATAAAATGAAATAAGCTATTTAGCCACTCACATATAGCTACATTTAAGATGTTATGGGGCTCATGGCTGCCATGTTGAACAGTGAAGTTCTAGAACATTCCACTGTTGTAGAAAGTTCTAGTGTTCCAACAGTGATCGAGATCATTGCAAAGCATAAATGAGATGAGGCACATAAAACATTTAGGTTGTTCTCGGCACAAAGAAAGTTATGGGTGTCAGCACTGTGTGACAGTCATGTTATTACCACTGTGTGGTGGCGTGCTGGTGGCCAGAAGTGTTAGTGCTTGCCGACTCCTGCTGCATCCAGCTCTGACTGGTTGGCCAAGAGTGTTCTCATCTCTGTTTTACAAATGAGGACCTTGGGCCCTTCACTAAACAAGGCTGAGCTGCTCATTTATGGAAAGGAGGGCAGAAACCCGTGTTCTGCTCTTGCTTGAGTTCTTCCCATGGCTCTTGAGTCCAGGGTGCTTGGGAGCCAGGGACAAGAACACACACGTCAGTGAGCTCCCGTGTGCTCCCACCTGAGGTCATCCTTGTGCCTGCAGCCATAGCTCACAATCTCTTTCTAACCCATCTTATTTTAGGACCTGTTGCCCCCTTCTGGTCAGGTAGACAGTGATACCTTCCATAAAGCAATTGTGTCTTGCTGAAATCCAGGGTTCCCTTTCACTCTTCCGGTTCTCTGGTTCCTCTGTTTCTGGTTCTTGGGGGGTTTCCCAAAGACCTTGCTGTAGCTACAATGGCGTCAGATCATGACTTGGTGGTTCCACAGATCCAATCTTATATCTCTGTACGCTGTAGGGTTCATGTTCTCCTGAAGCAGGGATTTTCCTGGCCTCACAAGATTTTAAAACAGAAGTTCCTCTTCTCATTGATTTTTTCTGAAGAAAGCAGTTATGGACACAGGAATGAGGGGCTTCACTGTGAGGCACTTCCTTTTGTGTGTTCATCGTTTATTTTTACCATTCTTATTTGTTAAGAAGGGATTGAAATGTTTTGCCCAGTTGAGAGAAAAGTCTTATACTGCTTCTAACCTGGGGTCAGTTTGGGATTAGCAGGAAATGTGGTGTAGACATTCTGAAATTGTGTGCCCCTAAGGAGGAGTTCTCTTCTCAGCTAGTCTCACTGACCGAGCGGTGTAGCCCTGCTAGGAAAGCAGGGCAGTGCTCCCAGGGGCTCTGCATCATATGATGCACCGTAGGAAGGACCTGCATTATACTCAGGTTATTTCTGTGAGCCCAGCATGGGAAACAGGGTCCTGTTTGAGTCCAGAGATGCACTGAGGTCCCTGGAGGGATCCCTGACCCAGGTTGAAGGTCCTCATTGTTGATGTGGCCTCTGAGACCTGGCTCATGGCTGACCAAGCACAGACCTTTGAGGCTTCTGGGAAGGAGCAGGAGTGGAGAGCCCACCTGTGAGGTCCTGGCCTCCGCCACCACCTGTGTCTGTAGAGCCAGGTACGTGGTAAACTGGGTCATGGAGATCCTCAGAGAGGCCAGAGGGAGCTTGGCAGGGCTTCCTGCAGCCCGCACCGTGGATCTGGGTGCTCACCTGCTCTAGGCTCCCAAGGTGTTCTGAGCAGAGTGGGCAGGAGCTGGGCTCATGGCTCGAGGGGCTTCAATTCTAGACCAGCCATTGTTGCCCCGAAGGACAGTGGTCATCAAGCCCAGGCATGTCTGTGTGACTGTGTGTGTGTGTGTGTGTGTGTGTGTGTGTGTTCCAACAGAAGAAGGAAATCTAGATTTTGTTTAAAAAAAAAACGTGAAATCCCTTAACTTTTCAATGTGAGTAGCTAACTCGTGTATTACAAGTGCCGTATGAAGCAAAGTCAGTCTGAATTCAGTAGCACTGAATGTGGCTCTCCAACCTCTGGGCGTAGTTATGTGGAGAAGGCGACCTGGGTCACGGTTGCAGAGGTACTGAACAGGAACACATGCAGCTGTCTTGTGGGTCCCAGGAGCACCCAGGTTAGATGAGTTGTTGACAGGCTTCTCCCTGTTCTTAGTGTACAGGGATATGGATGGCTCTGGTGTATTACACAACAAAGAGCCAGAGCAGAATTCACAAAGGCAGAGGGCTGATGGGTGAAATCGGGGTGTGGGGGCTGTGGGGGTGTGGGGGTGTGTGTGGGGGTAAGCAGGCGTAAGCTCCCAGCCGCCTTCCAGGGAGCACTGGACGCATGAATTCCCCCAGCAGTATGTGTCACAGCACATGTCAGTGTTGCTGCTGGCTTGTTAGGGACCAGCACCTAGGCCTCTTATTGGCAGCTGGTCACATGGGTATCTCTGCCTGGCCCCAGGATGCCAAGCCCCAGGGAGAGTAGGTGCTCAGCGTAAATCGTGCTGTTTGCACAGATAGCCTAGGAAGAGCAAGCCACCCTTACCGTTTAGGGAAGAGTGGGGCCTTGCCCCAGATTCAGGCTGCTGGATGCCAGCCAGAAGCCAACCTTGCAAACAGGTCTCCTTCCTGCAAGGAAAATCTCAGGCCTCTAGCTTGACACTTTTCTGCATGTCATCACCTCACCCCTATCCTCCATCTGATTCCAGGGCCTGGGCCTCAAATGCTCGGGTGACCTGTTGGAGGCGCTCCTGGTGAGCCTCCCTCCAGGCCCGGGAGCTGGGCATCTCGACTTCAGCAGGCAGCTGGTTTTCTGCCCAGAGGGGTTTGGTGAAGAGTGAGCCGGAGGAGTGTCCTGGGAGCTGAGCCCGCCCTTCTCCAGCTGCCCAGGGCAGGGCAGTCTGTGGCAGGGAGTGTTACTTCTGCGTGGCTCAGTTTACTATTTTGGGGGACAGGCTGGACCTGGATTTGAGCGTACAGTGGTCTCTCACTTATCACAAAGGCTATATTCCAGGCACCCCTGAGATAAGTGAAAGTCAGCGAAGTTGGGACATAGTATTTGTTTTGGTATTTATATGTATTTTAAGGTTGTATAAACCCTGCACTCTTATAAACCTTTCCCACACTTTAAAAAAACACTTCTAATGTTTTTAACTGTTTTCTAAACTCGTAAACCTATATAATTTTAATCACATGCATGTACTTTATGATACTGCAAAATCCTGCGATATAGCGAAAAATCCATGATAAATGATTTAGATTAATATATTTTGAAAACCTGCAAAACAGCAAGTCCAAGAGAGTTGAACCACGAAATAGTGAGGGACTACTGTACACGCCATTCATTCATTCATTCACTTACTTGTTCATTCGTTTGTTTGTTCTCGTGGGCTCATACTGGACATCAGGCCTGGGGAATCAGATGAGACTTTTGGCCCCTGATGCCAGCCTTAGTCTCTCCCACAGATCCCATTTTAGCTTCACAGTGGAGGACTGCTCTGGCTCCCAGAAATGTCCAACTGTTCCCCAAAGCAGTGGCTCCCAGAGCTGAGGCTGCGGGCCGCTTCCTAATCTTCCCCTTGCTGTCACTGCAGGATGACAGTGCCCATCAGTGTCACCAACCCTGACCTGCTGAGGCACAGCACGGAGCTCTTCATGGACAGCGGCTTCTCCCCACTGTGCCAGCGGATGGGGGCCATGGTTGCCTTCAGGAGATTTGAAGATTTCACCAGGTACAGTGTGGCCAGGTCTCTCAGACACCCAAACGGGGGTCTTCCTCTGACCTCGCCCATTTATTGATGCTTTGGGAAGTGAGTTCCAAAATAACAGCCAAAGCTGGGTGCTGTGGTGGCAGCCTGTAATTCCAGCTACTTAGGAGGCTGAGGCAGGAGGATCACAAGTTCTAGCCCAGGTTTAGCAGCCAACAGAGAACCTGAATGAAAAATTAAAAAGAAAGGGTGGAGGAGCACAGTGCTCCCTGGGTTCAATCCCCAGCACTAAAAAATAAATAGTTAATGTTTAAAAATAGACGCATAGGAGAGTGAAGGGGAACTGAGCAATCATTAGTACTGAGGTACTGAGTAACATAGTACCGCTAATGTACTGTGTGTAAAATAAAGGTGGAAGAAAGGATTTTGAAAGTTTCACCATAAAGAAATGATTAAAGAAGAGAAAGATGTGTTTAATTTGACTTAAACATTATATACTATGTCCCTATATTGAAACATTACACGATGTCTCTTGCTATGTGTAATTATTACACTTTTTCTGTATCAGTTAAGAATAAATTGAAAGAATTAACAGAATCACGACAGCCTTAAGGCCAAGTGCCTGAGGACTTGTACCAGCTTACCCATGTCTGAAGCCTGGCTCTCCATTCCCTACCTGTGCCTATTAAACCTCTCCTAACTTCTCATCTGTGAAAAGGGCTTTGTAGAAGGGCCCCCCCTTATAGAGGGGCCATGAGAATTAAACAAGAGCAAATGTGTGGAATGATATATTTAAGTTAGAATTCCTCTGTAAATGATGTGCTCCATAGCAGTCAGGTGCTAGTACTGTCACTCGCTTTTTTCCCTGCTTGTCACACTATGAGCTGCATCGTGCTTGAGTTTTCCCGTTATTTTCACACGGCCTGGTGAGGTGTATGGATCACTCTTGTTAACCTCACAGGACTCCTGTCTGGGGAGGTCGTTTGGGTTTCCCAGCCAGTAAGAGAGGGAGTCAAGAGTTGACTCACTACCCAACTGATGGCGAGAGTGTCGGAACCCTTCCTTGGACCCCTGATCTCAGGCCCTATTGGGCCACTCTTCATGTTGGGAATTGTAACAAGCCCTTTGGGATGCTGTGGATCAGTTGAAGGAGCCACAGAGCCTGTGTGGAGTCAGATGAAATTGCAGTCTTGCCTAGGAAAGGAGTGCCTGGAGCTCCCACATGCCGGCCTTGACAGCTTGCCCGATATCCCCACGAGACATTGGTCGCTTAGCCTCCTTCCGTGTCCACCCCTGCAGGAACTTTGATGAAGTCATCTCGTGCTTTGCCAATGTGCCCAAGGACATCCCAGTCTTCAGCAAGGCCCGCACCACCCTGTACTCTGAGGATGACAAGGTAAGTATCTGAGCAACCCGGGAGCCAGCCAGCGGAGGAGACCTGGCCCTTCTAGGCCCAGCCTTCATGTTTTCTCTCATAGCACCTCCGAGAAGAGCCCATCCACATCCTGAATGTGGCCATCCAGTGGGCAGACCACCTGGAGGACGAGGCGCTGGTGCCAATTTTCCGGACGTTTGTACAATCCAAGGTACTTGGTGTGTCTCTGGCACTGGAGGGAGCTCACAGTCTTGTTCTTTTTTGTGTGGCTGGGTGCTTTTATAAAGAGAAGAGCTTTACTTAGGTCACAGTTCGGGAGGCTGCAACGGGCAACCACATCTTCTAAGAGGCTCTACAGTGCCATAGTATGGCAGGTGGCAGCACATAGTGGGAGTGCAGGTGAGAAATGACACGATGGGAGAAGAAGCCAGACCGATGAGAGGCCAGGCTCTTTTCTACAACTCATTTCCTCGGAACAAACCTGGGTTCTGTGAGAGAACTGCACCAGGCCCCTCTGAGCTCAGGGCCCGCGATCTAAGTTGCTCCCTTCGTGCTCCGCTGCCTCAGTGCTGTTAAACCAGGGCATTCTACTTCATGGTGAGTTTTGGTGGACACAAACCAGGTTCTAATCCCGGCAGGGCAGAGGTCGCTGGAGAAGGGTGGGGGCTGGCCTTGGTGAGCTCGTCTTGCTGCTGAGCCTCACCACTGGGGTCCCTGTCCTGCTGAGTGCTTCAGAGCCACAGACCTGGCACCGCCAACCAGTTCTGCCCAGGTTCTAGGGCAGAGGTGGCTAACCATGGCCGAGCCTCCGCTTCTTCACCCATCGCACAGAGACAGCCTTTCCCTCCCTTAGGCCATTGTAGTAATTGAGCAATCAAAGCTTGTCTTGGGCACAGAGGAGGTACTAAGTAGTTTGGGGATCTAGTGGGGAGCTCTTTGTTGGAATGTGACAGAAACTTGCAGTCCTGAGATGGTCGCTCATGTTGACCACCGAGTGTGCAGATGGCTGCAGGTTGCTTCTGCAAGCGTGGGGCGGCCATCCTGACAAGTCTGTCCTGCTGCAGGGCGGCGGACAGCTGCTCAGGGGCCGCAGCTGCGAAGGAGGTGGTGCAGCATGAGCAGCTGGGACACCCAGGCCACTGAGTGCACTGTGTGATTCCATCACCTGTGTGGCAGGGCAGGTTACTCTCTGACCCTTGTTTCTCCATCTATAATGGGGGAGGCCAAGCTCTAGCTGTGGAAGAAAGCAGATCTGCCAGGTGTGCTGTCTGCTTAACCTTGACTCTCCCAATTTTGTCTCAACTCCAAAATCAGTGGAGAATTTTCTTTTCTTTTTTTTGTATTTTTTTAGGAAAGGGTCTACAGGATGTTCAGGGTCTCACTACTAGATCGAACTCGTAGTGATTCGCCTGTTTACAGCCTCCCATGCGCCACTGTTCTAGTTACTATTCTGTCGTTGCTGGGACAAATACCGGCCACACAAGCTTAGGGGAGGAAAGGTTTATTTAGCTCACAGCTCCTGGAGGTTTCAAGACGCCGCCCCCGCTTTATAGGAACTGGAGGAGGGGCTGGGGCGCTGCTGCGTCCAGGAGGATCTGCTCCATTCTTCCGCGCTAAACCGCCTACCTGCAAGGGGGTGGGGGTGGGGTCTGACCGCATGTGCTGTTTTAACTGTTCATGCCTCTCTTGGCCACGCCCTCTCAAGCCCCGCCCCTTGACAGCCCCGCCCCTCAAGCCGTGTGCTTGACAGCCCCATCATTTACGTGAGGCTCTCAGGGGACAACTAGCTACAAACCACAACAGCCACCATGCCCAGTCTCAATTGCTGTCTCTGTACTCCCTGTGGGTGGGACCAGCATGACAGGCCCCAGGATCAGAGCTCTGGACCCCGCATCTGCTTGCAGGCACATTAATCTACTGAGCTATTTGGCCGGCCCAGTGGAGAATTTTCAATTGCAGTTTTTTTAGCCTCCATGCTGGCATATGTTCCTTATTTTCCCTGTTATCTTGATGGAAGGGACACTCTTACCTTTATCCCACTTGATGCCCTTCAGAAGACCCAGCACAGTGCTTGGAGGGCAGGCGTTTCTGGGAGAATGAATGGTGTGGAGTTGAGTTAAGGCTGTGGACATTTGACCATATGCGTAGTAGAGACCTAGGAGGGAAAGGGAGAAGCTTTTTGTTTTTCATACTGAGGATCAAACTCAGGGGTGCCTTCCCACTGGACTACACCCCTTTCATTTTAATAACTGCATTTAGCCTCTTACTTTATTAATATTCATTGCGGAATTATCACTGCATATTAATGATCTTAATCATTACTTAATGGTGTTCATTGCAGAAGGCACCTAAGGTACAAATCTGAAAAGTAGGTTTTAGCATAGAGGCCTTGTCCTCTGAGGCCCTATCTCCTTGTCCTAGCCAACATCACTACTTGGTTCTCAGTTGTCATCCCTCTTCATAGCTACAGGGACATGTGAGCTGATGTGGGTTCATCTGACCCCTGACACAGCACTTAGGGGCTCGTACCCAGAGACGTTGGTGCAGAGAGGTGCCAGATCGCCTTCTGAATCCACGGCCGGGGAGCAGTTCTGCAGTGTGGGCAGCCGTGGCATGGGGCGCTATGGGTTGTGCAAAGGAATGAGATGGTTTCTAAATACTGGCCCGCAGGGGTGGCTGTTATGTTCTGTATTTCTATATTATATAGGAATTTTTACGTCAAGCACATGTGAATGTACCCATTTGCATGCACACACAACTCATGTACATGCATAGACACATGCTTAGTTGAGAACCAGTAATCAGAAGAATTTCTATGTTAGACTCTTCATTCTGCAGTTTACCACTCTACATCCCACTACAGTATTCTTTTGTTTGTTTGTGTGTATTTGTCTTTTTTTTTTATGTGTTTGGTACAGGGTCTCACTATGCAGCAGCTCAGACTCATAGTGATGGTCTTAGTTACTTTTTACTCGTTACTGGGACAAATACCCGACGCTCAAAATGAAGGAAGGGAAGGTTTCTTTAGCTCACAGTTTGTGGAGGTTTTGGTTCCTACTCCACTGGCTCCAAGGCAAAGGACAGCAGTGCCGGGCCGTGGCAAAGTCTTCCTCAACTCCTTTTATACATTTTTTGTGCTGAATCACTCTGCGGTAGCCTATCTGACCCAAGGGTAGAACCAATCACACCCCAGGGTGGGACCAATCATGTCCCAGGGCAGGTCCTCCGCATCCTGCAGGATGGGGCCCCCATAGCCCTGAACCAGCAGAGCAGATCCAGCCAAGCGCAAGCTTCCTCAGGTTGACCCAACGTATCAGCTACCACAGTACCACTGCGATCCCCCTCCTGTTTTCAGCCTTCCAAGTGCTGGAATTACAGGCATCTGCCTAGACTGACTCTCAGGCTCAGCATGCCCAGGGGTGAGGGCCAGCGTGCCATGTGGTTGGTTTTGCCTGTTTGAAACAGGTCAATACTATTCATTTCCCCTACATAATTTTTCCTCATTGTATTGACTAATCAGTAACCCGTTTTCTTGTCTTCCCCAGTAAAACCTTATATAATACTATTGTATTTATTTCATTTAGGGAGCAACTGAGAACAGTTTTATTTATTTATTTTTTTTCAGTACTTGGGATAGAACCCAGGGCTTGTGCATGACAGTAGCTGCTCTACCACTGAGTGGCTTCCCCAACTCAGTTTCATTCTATTCTTGCATGACTTTTTCTTGAAGTCTGAAAAGAGGTGTCTGAATTGTGCATATCTGTAGCTTGATGGGTTCTCACAGTGAGTAGGCAAGTGTAATCTGTGTTCAGACCAGCAATGGATATTCTACCCTCCACTGAAGCTGCTTGTACTCACTTCCTTCGCCATACCCAGAAACGCCTGGCCGAATCGTTCTTCAGTTTTATACAAAATTGGAATCCTTGTTTACATTCTTCAGGGATGAGCATTTTGCTCGGATTGTTCCCCCCCACACACAGCATTTTTGAGATATGACTAATAAATACAACTTCTTACAGTGAACGTGATGTCTTGCTTGTCTTTTGGGGGGAGGGGAATGATGAAGATTAAACTCAGCTCCTTCACACTGGACTGCATCCCTGCTCTTTCAGGATTATGGTTATTTTAAATTTTGAGATGAAGTTTCACTAAGTCTCTTAAGTTTCTCACACTGGGCTTGAACTTGGGATCCTTCTGCTTGACTCGCACGCTCTGCTCTCATTATGCTAATTTTATTGAGATATCATCCACATACTGCACAACTCATAGTATACAGTTCAACGCTTTATTACCATATGTCTACAGGGTTTCACAGCCGTCATTTCAGTCAGTTGTAGAACATTTTCATCACTGTTGTCCTGCCAAAATAATCTGTACCAAGTTCACAGTTTTTTTGCCATCATTCCCCAAACTAAAGCCCTCACCCACCTTGGCCTTAGGCAACCTCTGGTACCCTTTCTCTTGCTGTACAGTTGCTCATTCTGGATGTTTCCCACACAGGGACTCACGCCCTGCAAGGTCTCTGGTAGCTGACTGCTTCCACTTAGCATGTTTGCAGGTCATGTGGAGGCATGTGTCAGTCTACCTTTCTTTTTTATAGGTAAATAATATTCCATTGTGTTTTTGATTTTTAATGCAGAAAAATATTCTCGTGGATTATGGACTCCGAAGAATCACATTCCTGATTGCCCAAGAGGTCAGTCCAGTTCTCAGTTTTTTAGTGTGTCTTTCCCATTCTCTAACCCCCTGAGGTTGACACTTATTTTGTAGATTGGGGTAGAAATGATTAGTTGGAAGAAAAGAGAACACTTTCAGATGGTTCATTCTAAAAGAGTACTGTTATCATTAGCAATCTCAAAATAAGTATAGAAATGTTTCAATGAGCCTTGCTTGATTTAACCAATTTTTCTATGGTTTTCTTTTTACAGAAAGAGTTTCCCAAGTTTTTCACATTCAGAGCAAGAGATGAGGTATGGCCAAAAGCAATGATACTCTTCTCTCTCCCCTGGCATTTTGGTATTCATGAGGGTTATGTCTCCAGTTCTTAAGGCATGTTGCTTTTGTAGAACATGGTGGCTAATAGAAGGACTCCAGCTATCCCCTAGAATCATACTTCTCTGACATCTGGTGTTTCCAGCACAGACACTCAAGATCCTGTCCTTTCTGCCGTCACTGCAGGTTTCCCTCTCACTTGGATAATTTTCACATTTGGTGGTGTAGGTAGTAAGACAGTTGTACGAGTCCCACTTTCTTACATTCCTTTAGATCTGTGGTTGACAAACTATGACTGGTAGACCAGATGCCCATTTTAGACATAGTCTTCTTTATTGGAATGCAGCCACACCCACTTGATTACATGTTGTCTTTTGTGGCTTCTCACTGAAGTAGCAGAATTGAGTCACTTGATCAAGACTATTTGGTTCATCAGCCAAAATCATCTTGTATCTGGTCCTTTAGGAAAGCAGTTACTGATCCCTATTGTGGAACAAGTGGGCTCATTCCCAGACTAAATTCGACCCCATTCCATTCAGAATTTATATTTTAACTTACATTCATTTTGTCTTGTTCAGCTCCAACACCCTTAAATTGCTTCCTTTTGGGAACCACCTTCATCTGAGAACCAGGGTTTAGGACTGGGGAAGACTGTGCTGTGACATAGAGAATTGCCTCATGTCACTGGTGGGTGCTGGGGGCTGACAAGTCTGGCCCAGAAGCTAGACATGCCCCCTAGAACTCCATTCTCGTGGTGCCTGTGACTGTCCTCCTGATATCCCAGCAAAACCCCAAAGCTCTTGAGCTTGGGGTCACTTGCTTGTGTCAGGGGTCACTCACAGTTAAGTGCCACATTCCTGAGCACCATGGAAACTGCAGGCACAGTGCATGATGTGGGCACGTGGGTGCAGGACTGAACGCCACAGATGTGTCTCTGTGTGTCTGTCTGTCTGTCTGTCTGTCCTCCCCCTGGCTGGCCCGCAGTTCGCAGAAGATCGCATTTACCGTCACTTGGAGCCCGCCCTGGCCTTCCAGCTGGAGCTCAGCCGGATGCGCAACTTTGGCCTAACTGCTGTGCCGTGTGCCAACCACAAGATGCACCTTTACCTGGGCGCTGCCAAGGTGAAGGAAGGAGTGGAAGTGACGGACCACAGGTTCTTCATCCGTGCCATCATCAGGCACTCAGACCTGATTACAAAGGTGAAATGTCCTAAAGCATATATCCTAGCTTGTTTTTTACTAACCCCCCCACTGAGGGAGATTAAATTCATCTCAGTTTTTTCTACTTTAGTCAATGAGATGCTGTAATAGGTTTGTTTGTTTGTTTATTTTGGCTGACTCAGCCAAAGCCCTGAGGGCAGGGCTGGTTCAGCTTGTGGAGCTGGAGTTCGTACAGCAGCCCCCTGCAACTGCCTAAGCAGGTGCTATAGACTGCAGAGTTATCTTGCCGGCCCCACATTTTAATATTATTGAGCTGTGGTGAGGGCAAATTTCAAGAGGCAGTTTGTGCGAGTTCCAAGAGAGATCTCCGTCCACCCTGGAGTGCCCAGTGGGCCCTGGGGTTGGTCAGGAGACAGAAAAGTGGAGAGAAAAAGTGAGCAGGGACCCTTTCCATGGCTCGCAAAGGAAGGAAGGGACAAGGCAGGGTGAGCAAGGCTGGGCCTGGCTCATTTAAATAGTTGTCATAACCCTGAGCATTAGGCTGTGCCTGGTTGTTTGGACCTGGCCCTAGAGTGTTGAGGGTGGGGACCTGGAGTAGACAGGGGTGAAGGGGAGGATGGAGTGAAGGTATTGGGTTGGGTGTGGTTTTGTCACCCACGCTCCTGGAGGAGTTGTTCACTGTGTCTAGCAGCAGGCCTCCCTAGGGTGGCCAGTAGAGGAGGGGAGGGTTTTCACTCCCGAGGCTCTTTGCACCCAGCCAGAGTAGACTCTGGCCTGAAGCGCTGCCCCCTTGCCCTTGACAGGAAGCCTCCTTTGAGTACCTGCAGAATGAGGGTGAACGGCTGCTCCTGGAGGCCATGGATGAGCTGGAGGTGGCGTTCAACAACACGAACGTGCGCACCGACTGCAACCACATCTTCCTCAACTTCGTGCCCACCGTCATCATGGACCCCTTCAAGGTTGCACCCCTTGGGGGCTCTCCCTGGGTCCTGGGCTCAGCCTCCTGAAGCCCTTCACACCATCCCGCCTTAGAGTGTTGTCTCCCGGCCCTCGAGACCTGAGTGTGCAGTGGAGGCTTGGTTGCTACGGCAGGGAGGGGAGAAACCTTCCAGGCAGCTCTATAGCTGTGTCTCAGCTGTCCCGCGGTGGGCTTGTCACACTCTAAGGGCAACACGCTTGCCCAGAGTGCCTTGCAAAGCAGGGTTTTGTCTTCTCCCTTGCCCCACATGATGTTGGGGACTGTGTGTGAGTCAGGGAGGGGAGCAGCACCTCAGATCTGGCTGAGCTCTTTGTTGGCTGCTTCTGCCAACAGAAGCAGGCAGGTGTCTGTGGTGCTGACTCTAGGGTGAGAGTAGCCAGAGAGCACCAGTTTGGCCCCATGGGGGACAGAGGCCCAGCTCGCTTCACTACTGCACATAGTTCCAGGAGAAAGTCACGGTTAGGCTTGAGAGACATAACAAGATGGGGTGATGCAGGAGCACTGGCTCTGCCACTTGTCAGCTTCGGTCTTTTTATCTGTCAATGGGAGACAGATGACTTATCTTAGGGGAAGAAGCTAGATGACTTTCCTAGCACGAGTAAGGCCTGGGGTTCAATCCCCAGAACTGCAAAGAAAGCAAAACTCACCTTGCACCATAATTAAATTCCACATTTTATGATCCATTCATCTGTTTTGTGTTTGTTTGTTTTTGTTTTTCTTTTTGAGACAGGGTCTCACTATGCAGTTCAGGCTGGTCTTGAGCTCAGTTTTGTAGCCCAGGCTGGTCTTGAACTCACACCAATCCTGCTGCCTCAGCCTCCCAAGTGCTGGGATTATAGGCGTGTGTCACCATGTATGGCTGCACCATAATTAAGATGATGAAATGAAATGATGGGTTTCAAATGGGCTTAAATGCCTTTGGTCATTCCATGTTGGCTGCAAGATGCCAGCCATTCTGCACTCAGTACAGCTCACCTCCCCTCTGTTGTATGTGCTATTGCTAGTCTGTGTGTGGAGTGGGCTCTAAACCTGGAATTGCCGTGTTTGGGGACAGATCGAGGAGTCTGTGCGCTCCATGGTTATGCGCTATGGCAGCCGGTTGTGGAAACTCCGCGTGCTGCAGGCCGAGGTCAAGATCAACATACGGCCAACCACCACCGGCAGCTCTGTACCCATCCGCCTGTTCATCACGAATGAGTCGGGCTACTACCTGGACATCAGCCTCTACAAAGAAGTGACTGACCCCAGATCTGGAAACGTAAGGTGGAGTGGGGCCCCAGAGGTCTAAGTGAGAGCAGGGTAGCGAGATACAGATGAGCTCAACCCTCCGTGGCTTGCTCGCCTTGCCTAGGTGGGCTGTGGCAGCTCTGGGAGCTCTCTGAGTAAACAGCTCCAGGCTGTGGTGCCCTTCTAGCCTCTGGGTTCTGACTGTTCATCCTCTGGGGTTTATTTCTTCCTGCAGCTGCCTTTGAATTGACACATGATGTACTGTGGGAGATCACAGAGTAACCCTCAAACGGATTCACTTAAGGAAACACACATTTCCCCCAATCACATTTGTTAAGTGCATCATGCTTTCTTTTTTCTGCCATTATTTTTATATGTATATGCAAATACACGTGTATGTGTGTGTATGTATACATATGCATAGGTACACAAGATGTATTTTTTTGGGTGTTTTTGTTTTCCTTTTTCTTTGTTTTGGTACCAGGGATTGAACTCCGGACCTTACACTTGCCAGGCAGGTGCTTACGCTGCTGAGCTGTCTCCCTGGCCCCAACACATTTTTATTTGAAGCAATTAGACTCAAGACACTTAAAATTAAAAAATACATAATACCTAACAAAAATAGGGCAGTGTTTTAATGTGTGCTATTTTTTTCCAGCAATGCATTTTGCTGGCCCATTCTGCAGTTTCCAAACAGGAAGCTGATGTTGGTGCAGTTTTGTTAACTCAAATGCAGACCTTGTTCAGCGTGCGGGCTTTTCTGCACACACTTTGGGGGTGTGTGCCAGTGTCACTGTGACCATGGCACTCCTAGAATTCTGTGTCCCCATTTCCCGCTGCTCTTCTTGTTCTGATGGCCTGCAGTGGTGGAGGAGAACGTCTGGTGTCCTGGGCATCTAGTGGGTCAGGGACGCGGCAAGCCAGTGTATTCTCCCTGGGGAGAAGCGAGGCTCTCCGGGATCTTCTTCCCCTTGTATTTTTCTTTCTTCCTGCTTCAGATCATGTTTCAGTCGTTCGACGACAAGCAAGGAAGCCTGCACGGGATGCTGATTAACACGCCCTATGTCACCAAGGATCTGCTGCAGGCTAAGCGATTTCAGGCACAGTCCCTGGGCACCACCTATGTGTACGACTTCCCGGAAATGTTCAGGCAGGCAAGTCTGTGGCCTGGGCACAGCACCACCCCTGGGTCCTCTCACCTGACTCCCCGAGAGCCTCCTCAGAAACGTGTCCTTAGTCATGCTGCTGAGACCCTGTCTAAAAAGAGCTACATAAAGAGGATGAAATTAGTATTGGCAATGATTTTGTAGTATTTTTGCCCAAAATAAACCTAATTTTATTCCAGTGATAGAAGCGATATGACATAGAAATGTTGGAAAATAAAAGAGAGAAACAGAAGAAGAAACTCATAATTCCATGTCCTGTGACAAGCTAATTCATAGATGTTTCCTTCTGGTCTCCTTAATGATAACTTCTTAACTGCTACGTACCAGGCCCCACTTGAAGGCTAGAGTGACCATCAGAAACCGGACTGGCCACTGCCTTTGGAGAGTTTTTAGTTTACTTTTAGAAAATGTTTGGGCGGCCAGGTGTGGTGCTGCGCATGTGTCGTCCCTGATACTAGAGAGGCTGAGGAGGGAGAATGACTTGAGCCCAAGAGGTCAGGGCCAGACTGGACAACAGAGCGAAACCCCCACTTCACAGGAAAGAAAAGAAAATTATGGTTTTTTGTAGTTTTCTCCGATTATAAAAGTACCCATTGGAAAATTCAGAAAAGTAGGAATAGGGGAATAGAATTTTACACATATGCAACCCACTCATGATCGATGCTCACACTAGTAGTTCAGTGTATTTCTTACAAATATTTTCCTGTGCCTTTATTTTTTAAATAGAAGAGGGTCTATAAAGGAGACTGAACCCTCCAACAGCAGTGATGTAGCTGTCTCTTCCTTTGCCCTCCGTTCCTCTGTAAGTGGATATTGTGAATCTGAGGTCAGGTCACCGTAGGCAGGGAGTGCCTGTTTCTACTGTTGCCTGTACCCCAAGTAGGCGAGACGAAGAAAGAAGGTAGAGCTGCTCTGTAGAGTCCCTCAGACTTGGGCCTGAATCCTAGATGTGTCCTTTGCTTCTCGTTGTCCCCTGGTAGGTTGTCCATCTTTGTAGGCCTCAGTTTCCTCTTTTATAAAATGATGACATAGATAACATGTGTCCCAAAGTTATTGGTGAAATCTATACATGGTATTCAGCAGGTTTATAATAAATGGAAACTTTTGTGATTAGAAAGTCATTGTCTAGGGGCCGGCGAGATGGTTCAGTGGTCTAAAGCGCCTGCTTAGGAGGGCTCAGGCAACTGCGGGGACTGCAGTTCGATCCCCGGCACCACATGCTGCGCCAGCGCCACCACCAGGGAGGGCTGAGCCAGCCACAAAATGAATAAATAAAGAAACAAACAAACACAACAAGCAAACAAATAAAATAAAAATTTAAAAAAAAAAAAAAAAAAAAAAAAAAAAAAAAAAAAAAAAAAAAAAAAAAAAAAAAAAAAAAAAAGAAAGTCATTGTCTAGATTCTTTTGCTTCCAATCTCAGAGGTCATAAAGGAAGGAGTGTGACGAATCAGGAGGAAATCCATCCTTTTAGGTAACAGAGCACAGTGTGTTTGTGCTGTGTATTTGAACCTGGATGAGAAGCAAACTGACAGTTAATGGAAGTCTTTTTTTAAATTTTTTTTTTAATATTTTCTTTCTTTTTTTTGGTGGGACCAGGGTTCGAACTCATGACCTTGCACTTGCCAGGCAGATACTTGTGCCACAGAGCTAGCTCCCCGGTCCCCTGATAGTTAGTGGAACTTTTCCAAGGGAAATATTTCTCATTAAAACCAACTCAAAGGGCCAGCCAAATAGCTCAGTGGATTAAAGCACCTGGTTAGGTAAATGCGGCAGCCCGGGTTGGATCCCTGCCATTTCATGTCGTCCCCACCCCCAGGGTGCACTGAGACAGCGATTGAGACTGGGCATGGTAGTGTGTACCTGTAATCCCAGGCTGAAAACAGAAGGATCACTGTGAGTCCGATCTACAAAGAGAGACCCTGTAGACCCTGTCCTAAAAAAAAAAAAAAAAACCTAAAGAAGAAGTAGAAAATCTAATCATATATATTAAGTATTAAATAAGTTAATAGTTTAAAAAATCTATTCACTAAAAATGGGACCAGGTGATTTTAAAATAATTTCTGTTTGATCTTTAAGAAACACACTTATAATCCCAGCCACTCAGGAGGGTAGGCTGGAGGAAGGTGAACTAGAGGCCACTTGAGAAGCTGAGCAAAATTCTAGCTCCAAATAAATAAAAAGGAGTGGGCAGGTAGTGGGGCATGTGGCCTTGTGCTACAGGGCTTGCCTAGCATGTGTGAGGTTGAGGGTTCAATCCCAGTACCACAGAATAGATAAAATTTAAAGTATTAAAAAGAACAGGGGATATAACTCAGTGCTCCCTAGGTTCAACCCTAGTACTGGGAAAAGAAGGGAAGGGAGAAAGGATTGCTTAATTTTCTTCGTTTATTAATTATTTTTAGAGTAGTAAAATGACTGTTACTTAACTTGTTTTGTCAAGTTATTACCTTAATATTCCCAGATAAAGGCTTCAAGAGAAATATGCTATTTCATTGATGGACAGAGGCACAAAAATACTAAAATATTAGCACATAAGTTATTAATAATATTTTTAAGGTTTAAGCCAGTAGGGCTTATCCTATGACTTTTTTTTTTTAATGTATTTAGTATAGGGTCTACAGGGTCTTACTACACAGATTGGACTTGTAGTGATCCGTCCTGTTTTCAGCCTCTCAAGCACTGGGATTACAAGTGTATACCACCAGGCTTGGTCTCATTAGCCTCCTCAGCATGTCGGGCTGGCACAGTAGGCTGGAGATCGAACCCCTGGCCCCTGCATCTGCCTAAGCATGTGCTTTAATCCACTAAGCTATCTGGCCAGCCCTCTATGACTTCTTATATGATTTGATATTAGGAGGTTTGTTAATATGATTTACCTTATTGTAGATTAGGAAAAGGGCAGCTATTCCGCAATAAAAATTTTAATAAAGTAAGACAAAAAGGCACTGTGTCTTGATAAAATATATCTAAAGTTAACATTTAATGATAAAATAGTAAAAGTATTCTTTAAAGAAAAAGTTTAAGATAGAAATATCAATTCTTACCTTTTCTGTTCTATGTTCTTTACTCAAGTTCCTGGCTGATACAATAACAAGATAGGAAAGAAAAATTATAAAGACTGGAAACGAAAAAAGAAAAATAGTGTGTTTTACAGAAGATCAATAAGAAATTCCAAGAGAATCCATGGAACCAATTAAAGACAAAGGTTGCTAGACACCAAATTAATACATAAAAAATCAATTGCATTCCCATATAGCACCAGTAATTGTACAATGTACTTGGGAAAAGTGCCATTCACAACATGAATCTATCCTAGGAATAACTCAAACAGAAAGCACAGTAGAGAAATTTCCTTTATGGAGGAAATTATAAAGCTTTATTAAAATACTTTAAGCATAAATAAGTAGAGAGATGTATTATTATTATTATTATTATTATTATTATTATTTAATGTTATGACTGGCTCAGTCTGCCCTGAGGGAGGGCTGGCACAGCGTGTGATGCTGGTGATCGAACCACAGTCCCTGCAGTTGCCTAAGCTTGCCTAAGCAGGTGCTTTAGACCGCTGAACCATCTGGCCGGCCCCGAGATGTACTATGTTCATAGATGATCAGGTATTTCAAATTTTGAAGCAGGGATGCTTGCTTGCTTCTTTCTTTCTTTTTTTGAAATTTGAAAAGCTGATCTTTTAATTTTTATAGAAAGGGCCGGGGAGATAGCTCGGTAGAATAAGTGCCTGCCTGGCAAGCACAGGGTCCTGAGTTCAATCCCTTGTACCACCAAAAAACAAAACAAAACAAAAAAACAGAAAAACAAAAGCCTATGAATAGAAAAAAATTTAAAAAGAACAAAATCAGAAGGCTCATTGTAGCAGATGTCGTGACTTACTTTGAAACAGTAATAGTTAAGACATTGTAGTAGTATCGTGATGGGTTTAGGCACATAGACCAGTAGGACAGAATAGAGACCTAGAGCCTGAGCCATTCATCAGAGAAGCAGAGCTGCGACTGTGAGTTGGAGAATGAACTTTGGTAAAAGATTAGAGATTTTACTCTCAAATATGAAAAAGATAAATTTCGATTTCTTCTTCATCTAGTAAATAAAAAGTTTCAAGAAGGTTAAAGCTACATGGTGTCAGTTAAAGGCATCAACTATACAAGAAATGATTCTTAAATCTGAATACATTAAAACTTAAAAGTGTACAATAGAGAAAAGACACTGAAACGTATTTGTTTATCACTATCAAAGAATTGGAGCCAGGTGATCTGTAGAATGCCCATAACTCAATCAAAGAAGCGAAACTACAAAAACAAGGACCAGAGTTGAACTCAAAAACTCGTGTCGCTAAGAAACATATTAAAAGGCACTAATTTCATTAATATAAACAAAGTAGGGATCAATACTGTATATAATTTCATACTCAACAGATGGATACACATTTAAGAGTACAAAGGAGCTCTTATACATTTACTGACCTTGTGAAGGGGTTCAAAAAATTGGACAGAAATTTAGTAGTACCAAGCTGAAGCCTCACACTCTGTGTGACCCAGAAACTCCAGTGTTAGGAGTATGTGTGTATTTGCATGTGTGTGTGAATCCATGTGTGTGTGTGTGTATATATACACATGTACATACACACATTGTGTAGATATATTTTATACATCTATTTATTGATAGGTTCTGGCCCGAGCATGATTTACTAAAATCATTATGGTGGTCATCTAAATATGGCTGAAGTCCTTAAAACAAAAGCCCACCTTCCCCAAGACCACCTCCTCCTTCTTTTCCAACTAGGCCCAGAACAAAATTTACTTTCACCCTTCCTGCCGCCTCAGGGAAGACCCCAGTCAGCTCCCTCAGGTGTATCTAAACATCCCCTCCGAACTCCACCCCTGGCAAGTGGCCTTAAAAGCCTCAACCTACCTTTGTTCCAATCGAGAGGCAATTCCTCTTCCTTCCCCACATTCTCTCCTATGTCCCCAAAGAAAATAAAGCCACTTTCCCTTTTTCCTTCTGCTCGTTTCTCTGCTGCGCCAAAGACCTATCATTTATATTTGAAGGAAAAATATAAAAGAAAAAAAGAAAACAGGAAAAGTTGCAGAAGAATATGTTTAATATGATAATATGTAAAGATTTTATGCACAGTAATAATATGTGCCTCCCATGTATGCATATGTGATGAAATAAAATGAAAAGCATGCAGGAAGGATAGACATTAAATTCAGGACAATATATTCTTGGGGTTCTTAACGGGGGAAGGGACAGATATAACAGGGACTCAAACATAACTTTAAAAAATGTTGAGTAGAATCAGGCGTGGCGATGGACGCCTATAGTCCCAGCTCCTTGGGAGGTTGATATCTTTTTTTTTAAATGTATTTAGTACATGATCTCGCTACGCAGATCGGACTCGTAGTGAGTCTCCTGTTCTCAGCCTCCCAAACGCTGGGATTACAGGCTCACACCACCACGTCCAGCCTCAATTGCTGTCTCAGCGCGCCCAGGGGACAGGGCCAGGACAGCGGAGGATCGAACCCGCGCTCTGCTTAAGCTGGCGCTTTCCTCCGCTGAGCTATCAGTCCAGGATACCTCCTGAGCCCACGAGTTTGAGGCAAGCCTTGGAAACTCAGTGAAACCTCGAAAAAACAAAACAGAAATAACCCTAAAACGTAAGAAACTGAAAATACTAAAATTTGACGGAGCCACCAGATAGATTCCCAGGGGTTCCTTTATTCTACTTTTTCTTTCAGTTTTTGGTGTGCTTTGAGTGCTTTGTGATCTAAAAAAAAACAAAAACAAAAAAAAAAAAAAAAAACAAACTAGGAAACGCATTCTGGGTTTATGCCAAGTCATCTCCAGGTGGAAACGTCACTCTTTCTCCCCGATGACTTCCGTTTTTCAGTCTTTCCTTCCCTCCTCCAGGCGCTCTTTAAACTGTGGGGCTGCCCGGACAAATACCCCAAGGACATCCTGACCTACACGGAGCTGGTGCTGGACTCGCAGGACCAGCTGGTGGAGATGAACCGGCTTCCGGGCAGCAACGAGGTAGGCGCTCCGCTCGGCCGGCCCCAGCGGCCTCCGCCTCCAGGAGATGTTTCCAGTGGGGGACCACTCCGCTTTTCCTGGGCCCTCTTCTCCCCGACAGGTGGGCATGGTGGCTTTCAAAATGACGTTCAAGACCCCGGAGTACCCCGAAGGGCGGGACGTGGTCGTCATCAGCAATGACATCACCTTCCGCATCGGATCCTTCGGAGTTCGGGAGGACATGGTGTACCTGCGGGCGTCAGAGCTGGCCCGGGCACAGGGCATCCCCAAAATCTACCTGGCAGCCAACAGCGGAGCTCGAATTGGCCTGGCGGATGAAGTCAAACCCATGTTCCAGGTGGCCTGGGTGGACCCACAGGACCCTCACAAAGTACGTTGTGGAATGGGGGAGGGGGGATGGCTGTACCGAGCGGCTAAGCTCATGCAGGTCCCAGATTGGAAAAGCTACAGAAGCGTAGGTTTTTTTGAGCGCCCATAGGATGCTCCTATGGAAAATTCCACCCCTGACGTTGCATGATTGAATTATACCCTAAACACAAGTGCATTAAAGGCATTGTATAAAATTACAAGTAGACCGGTGAGACCGCTCAGTGGTCTAAAGCTCCTGCTTAGGCAAGCTTAGGTAGCTGCTGGGGACTGCGATTGGATCCCAGCACATTGCCACACCAGCTCCGCGCTCAGGGTGGGCTGAGCCAAAAATGAATGAATGAATGAATAAATGAATGAATGAATGAATGAATAAATAAATAAATAAAATTATAGGTATACATATGAAACAGGATCACTTTGGGTCTAAACCTGAGTCCAACTCCCAAAATATCTCATTATGTATATGTAAATACTCAGAAAAAGTCTACAATCCAAAACACTCCTGGTTTCAATCATTCCAGGTAAGAAACACGTAGTCTGTACTGTACTGTCTAGGTGAGAAATGATTATACCAGCAACAGAGTAGAAAGAAATTAATTTTCTTTTAATTGTATGAGATGGGGTCTCTCTATGCAGCCCAGGCTGGCCTTGAACTCACAGGGGTCCTCTTGCCTCAGCGATCCGGATGCAAGGATCACAAGCCTGTGACACCATGCCCAGCCTGATTTTTATGCATAAGGCACAGATATACATATTGAGCATAAAAAGATACATGTGGATTAGTGGTAATAAAATGTTATTGGAGCCAAGTGTGGTGGTACACACATGTGATCTTAGCACTCTGGGAGGCCAAGGCAGGAAAATGCAAGTTTGAACCTAGCCTGGACAACTTAGTGACTTAGTAAGTTCATGTCTTTTTTTTTTAAAAAAAAAATTCTTGGCATAGAGCTCAGGGAAAAGGCCCTGGGCTCAGTTCTCAATATGGTGAAAGAAAAACAAAAAAAAAAACCCAAAAATGGTTTTTCCCTTCTGGGAGATGGTAATTAGGAAAAAAAGTCTACAAAGTCTCATAAGGGGTGTAATAATGAAAAGGGGTTCATAAATACTGAGCAGTTCTTACATCCTGTATGCACCAGAATGCCCTGACCTTAGAAAGTCCTTAAAAATCAGCTGGAGTACACATCTCAGCTGGAATAAACGGCTGAATGAGCAAGAGAAAAGCGCAGGTTGATGTGACTGGGAGGGACAGTCGCTCTTTCTGGCCACAGCATGTGTCCTCCACATGGTGATGCTGCCTGTCCACCCCTGAGACTTTGTTTGCAGTACTGCACTGAACCCAGGGCTTGCTGTATGCTAGGTAAGTGCTCTCCACTGGGCTGTACTCCCTGTCTTCTCTTTAATTATATTTTGAACGAGGGTCTCACCAAGCTGCCCAGGTGACCTTGAACTTGGAGTCCTCCTTTTACTTCAGCTTCCCAAGTAGCTAGGATTACAGGTATACCCCGCACTAGGTACCTGGTGCAATGTTTATTTGCAAAAATTCTTTTCTTAAACAGACTGAACATTTCTATTTCAGATACCTAAAGTCCAGAATGCTTCAAAGTTCACAAGTGTTCATAAATCCACGTTTGTAACCACTCACACAGAAATGTTCACATAGGACTTCCTGTAACAGGTCACACTGGAAATGCAGTTGCTGAAACATGCTTAAAATTGCTTTTAGCAGACTGTCCAAATAGCCTAGCAGATTAAAGCACCTGTAAGCAGGCGCAGGGGTAGAGGGTTCAATCCCCAGGACTGCTAATGCTGGTGCCAGCCCCACCCCCAAGGCACGCTGAGATGGCAATTGAGACTGGGTGTGGTGGTGCATGCCTGTAATTTCAGCTCTTGGGAGGCTGTAAACAGGCAGATCACTACCAGTCCAATCTAGTAGTGAGACCCTGAACACCCTTAGACCCTTCCTTAAAATTTAAAAAAAAAAAAATTCTTTTAGCCTATGTTATCAGATTCAGATGAAACAAAATGAATTTCATGTTTAGGCTTGTGTCTCATTCCAAAAATATCTCAAATTGCGAAAGTTGAAAATATCTGAAGTCCAAAAGCAAGCACTTTGGATAAGCATATATAGATATGTAGATCTGTCTATCTATCTATCTATCTATCTATCTATCTATCTATCTATCTATCTATCTATCTCATTGTATCTATACTTGATCTTAGCCAAAAGGCCAAGAAGAGGACTTTAATACAGTTTAATATGTTATATATAATATATAATATATTTTAAACTGTGTATCTTTAATACAAAAATTTTATGGGGAGGCCTTTTTGCTAAGATGGTGCCAAAGATGAAGAAGGAAGCCCCTGCCCCTCCCAAAACTGAAGCCAAAGCAAAAACTTTGAAATCCAAGAAGGTGGTGCTGAAAGGCATCCACAGCCACGAAAAGAAGAAGATGCAAATGTCACCCACCTTCTGCCATCCCAGGACACTGTGGCTTGGGAGGCAGCCCAGATAGCCTTGGGAGAACGCCCTCAGGAGAAACGAGCTTGACCACTGTGCCACCAGCAAGTTCCCCTGACCACAGAGTCAGCCGTGAGAAAGATCGAGGACAACAACACACTCGTGTTCACTGTGGATGTCAAAGCCAGTAAGCACCAAATCACCCAAGCTGTGAAGAAGCTCGATGGCGTCGATGCTGCCAAGGTCAATCCTCTAATCAGGCCTGGTGGAGAGATGAAGGCTGGCTCCCCATTATGATGCACTGGATGTTGCAACGAAATTGAGATCATCTAAACTGAGTCCAGCTGGCTAATTCTAAATACATACATTTTTCCCAGTAACAACAAAAATCATAATAATAAAAAAAATGAAATTTTAGGCCGGCGAGATGGTTCAGTGGTCTAAAGAGCCTGCTTAAGAAAGCTTAGGCAACCGCAGGGACCGCAGTTCGATCCCTGCACCATATGCTGCACCAGGCCCACCCCCAGGGCAGGCTGAGCCAGCCATAATTAATTTATTTGTTTGCTTGTTTGTTTGTTTCTTTATTTACTTATCTTATGGCTGGCTCAGCCTGCCCTGGTGGTGGGGCTGGCGCAGCATGTGGTGCTGGGGATCGAACCGCAGTCCCTGCAGTTGCCTGAGCTTTCCTAAGCAGGCGCTTCAGACCACTGAACCATCTCGCCAGCCCTTGGCTTTTTTTTTTTGGTGGAACCCAGGGTTTGAACTCAGGCCCTTGCACTTGTCAGGGAAGTGCCATAACTAAAATAAAATGAAATAAAATAAAATTTTATGGGGGACTGCTAGCAATAAGGAAAACATAATTCAGACCACTCCTTAGAGGAATGATGATGAAAAGACTGAAAATTCTGGTGCAGAGAACCCAGGAAGTGCGGGAGGCTGTGTGGTACGGATGAGCAGAAGGTGTTGAGCTCAGAGCAGACCTGCCCGTAGCAGCTGATAGTGGCATGTTAACATGGTAGCCACGTGTCATTCATATCCACCCTACAGTGTTGACATTAAAAAAAAAAAAAAAAAGTAGTTGTCTAGTGCAGAGAACTTCATGCATAGACTCACTAACATGTATTTTTAAAGGGATTTAAATACCTGTATCTGACTCCCCAAGACTACACCAGAATCAGCTCCCTGAACTCTGTCCACTGCAAGCACATTGAAGAAGGAGGCGAATCCAGGTAAGTGACTTCTCAGGTTGTGCCTTGATTGTGTCTCTGGCCAATTTCAGCCTGTACTGTCCATGTGGTTTCTTTTGCCCCCCAGGCCTGTGGGGATGGTGCCTGTACAACAGGATCCCTGAGCTTCACTTTTTTTGGCAGTACAGTGGATCCTTGCATTATGACCAGCCTGACATATGAACACCTTGGATTATAACCAGAATTTTAGTTTTAATTTATGACCAAAGTCTTGAGCTATGCCCTGGATGCTGGCCACTTGTGCTTCCACATGGTCTCAGACACAGACTGACCCCTTAAAGAGTTCTGGAAGGAACACTACAGGAATTGATGGAGAAATCCTGGGCCAGTGTCTCTCTAAGAATACTGAGATCGGCCTGCATATAGGACAGAGACTTTGAAGGCTCTGTAGAGGAGCCTGAGCCCTCAACTGATAACTTGAGTTACAGCCAGCCCTCAAGAACAAATTGAATTTGTAAGCCAAGGGTCCACTACAGTGGACAGAACCCACAGCATTGTGCACACCAGGCAAGAGCTTGGGTGCTGAGCTGCATTTCTAGCCCTTTTATTTTCAATTTATTTCTGATATTTGATCTCATTAAGTAGCCTAGGGCTGAGCTGAAGCTGTCAGTCCTGCCTCAGCCTCCAAGTGCCTGGGATTACAGGTGAGCTTAACTACATGTGATCTTCCATTTGGAGCACTGGTGACAAACATTTGGGATATTTTCCAGCGTGAACCTACCCTGGTCACCCCAAAATAAGTCACCCTTTTCTTATGATTGGTGAAGAAGTTGATTGGATTCTTCTGGTGTCCCAGGAGCTGTTGGCTCACTTTTTCTGATCAAAGTATCCAGACCCACACAGCCCTCATTTGTCAACTCAGGAAGGCCTGGAGGGTGGGGCACAGACTCTGCTTTCTGGTGACACCAGAGGCTCTGGAATATTTTCTCCAGTTCACCAATTATGTTTTTTGTAGTGGGATCAACCCAATCAGAATTTTCTTGATGTGATTTTTCTGGAGTGTTACTGATATATGAGGAAACATCTTTTTGTCCTCTTAATTTCCATAGTCAAATGAGTTTGGGAAACACCAGGTTAAATGAAACCTCCCAAGGGCCCTTCCTGCAGGCCTTCTCAGAGGTTCTAACACATGAAAGGCATTTGTGAATGCTTAACAGGGATTCATTTGGACAGTGTTTCTCCTACTTAATGTGACCATGGGCCACATGATTTGCTTGGCTGACTGATCGTAACTAAGTGGCTTCCCTGGTGTGTCTCATCTCTTGGTAGACCAGATGCTAGTCTACCTATTGGTGGCTGGGAGAAGGACGGTGGTTATAGCTGGTGCTATATTGGACCTTTAAGAAACTTGAGCACCAGTACAATTGAGGGGCTTAGACTCCTGATTGCTTTTTTTTTCCTTCAGTATTAAGGACTGAACTCAAAGCCTTTATACTGATCTATATCCTCAACTTCTATTTTCACTTTGAGAAGGGCTTTACTAAATTGCTAATTGCCCAGGCTGGGCTCAAGCCTGCCATCCTCTTGCATCTGCTTCCCACGGTGCTGGGATTACAGCTGTGTGCCGCCATGCTTAGCCTCAGATCCCTGCTTCCATTCCTCCTCTGGCTGATATCTCCCTTTCCATACTTTCCGTTGGGCATCCCTCCTGCGTTGGTCCATGGGAAACGCACCTGCTTTGGCCTGTTGGGGCTGCTGCTGCATCTTTAACTTAACCCTTGCTTCTTGAAGGTATGTCATCATAGACATCATTGGGAAGGAGGACGGCTTGGGTGTGGAGAACGTCAGGGGCTCGGGCACGATTGCCAGGGAGTCCTCCTTGGCGTACGATGAGATAGTCACTATCAGCATGGTGAGTCCTCTCCTGTGTTCTTTCCTGTCCCAATTTTCTATTATGGAAACTTTAAAATATCATAGAGAATTACGATGGAGCCCTGTGTGCCAATTACAGGGCACCATCATCTGTCAACATGCAGCCCTCTCTATTTTTCAATCCCTTTGCTTTACAGTATTTTAAAGTTATTCCTAGACCAGGTCTTTTCACCTTTCATTCTTTTTTGGTTTTTGTTTTTCCATTGATGTATTTGATACAGGGTCTCAATACACAGCTTGGACTCATAATGATCCTCTTGTTTTCAGCCTCCCCAGCTCTTGGAATACAGGCATGCACAACCACACCAGGACTGGGTTGTCAGCTCATTGCACCCTGGGGGGGGATGGGGGCAAGCAGGACATGCGGACAGGAAATAGAAACCTGGCCCTTCTGCTTGCCAAATCAGGCCCTTATTCCACTGAGCTATCTTGCCAGCCCTCACCTTTCATTCTTTAGGTGGACCTTTAACAAATTTTTGTGGTACTGGGGATTGACTAAGCCCAGGGGTTCTGTGCCTCTATGCTACATCCGCAGACCCCTTTTCTCTCTCTCTCTTTTAAATTCAGATAGCATCTCATTAAGTTGCTCATGCTGGCGTAGAACTTGCATCCTCCTGCCTCATCTCGCAAGTAGCTGGGATTATAAGCATGTGGCACCGTGCCCTGCATCCCCATCCCCCTTTTTGCATAACGAGTTATTTTAATACCCTAATATACACATGAAAATCAACAGTTTTTTTCTAATATGATCAGAATCCACTTTAGTTTCAGGGTTAATAGTCATCTCGCAACTGTCCTTTGCTAGGTGGTTAGTTTGCACCAGGGTCTGATCTCGTATTTGTAGGTGTCAAGTGGAAGAACCTTTATATAAGTGCCTTCAAGCAGCACCCCTGTGACCTTCCTCAAAATGTTTTGTATCTAGTAATAGCAGCAGTAATGGTACTCTTTCATGATAAATGGCCATCGAAGGCCATTATTTCTTTTCTATGCACTGTTGACTCTTCAGTTTCCAGGATGGAAATCATTAGGCATCAGTGTCCTTTTTTTCAGCTTGTTTTCTACACACATGCAACATATATGACTTTTAATTTTGCAATAGTTTAGCACCCACCAGACTTTACAAGGTGGTGCCGGGAACTCCCAGGTCCAACTTCCCCCTGACAGCATCTTACCTAGGCAGGACCCAAACCAGGAAGTTAACGTTAGCTCAATGCTGCCTGCATGCGGCATAGGCTTGTTTGGATTTCATCAGCTTTTACATGCACTCCTAGACATGCTTGTTTGTGTAAAAGGCTGTGGTTTTTCTAATGTAATTGGGCTCTGAAGAGCTATAGACAAGCCTCTAAGGGTCCGAACCTTCAGCATCTGCTCTTTGCCTTTGTGGCCCTCTTATTTGTTGGCCATGATTTTTTTTTTTTTTTTAATAGAAAACTGCATTATCAGGCTTTCTGTCACTATAACAACATACCTGAGGTAACCAGCTTAAAAAGAGAAAAGTTTATTTTGACTCATGGGTTTGGAGGATCCAGCCTTATTGCTTTGTCTGTGACAAGGCAGCACAGCATCGCAAGAGCCTGCAGTGGAATAAAATAGATCGTCTCATGGTGGCCAGGAAGCCAGAGAGAGAGAGACAGAGAGACAGAGAGACAGAAAGAGACAGAGACAGAGAGATAGGGACAGAGAGAGACAGAAGGAGAGAGAGAGACAGCCAGAGAGCCAGACAGAGAGACAGAGAAAGAGTGGTGCCAGGTCCTCTTCAAGGACGCACCGCAGTGACCTAAGGACCTTCCAACTGGTTCCCACCTCTTAAAATTTCTCCCACTCCCTGTAGTGCCCACCTGGGGACTAAGCATGTAATATGTGGCCACCTAGGACCCAAGGAATAGTAGAAGCCAAGTTCCAAAAAGTGGCTTTTTGCTCTGCCCTGTGTCCTTAAGTCCAGCTGCCATTGGCCGAGAGACCTTCCATGTGTGGACTACAGAAAGCTCCTGGTCTCCACAGGTCACCTGCCGCTCCCTGGGCATCGGGGCCTACCTAGTGAGGCTGGGCCAGCGGGTGATCCAGGTAGAAAATTCCCACATCATCCTGACTGGAGCACGTGCTTTGAACAAGGTGACCAGGACTGGGCCTGCTGGGGAGGATTTGTGGGGGCTGGGGATCCATTGTTGCCTAATACTGGGGTCGGGGAGGAAGGATTTTCCCCAGTATGAAGCCAGTTTCACTCCTAATGATGTAGAAGCAACTTATCCTATTTGTAGTTACCCGGCTCCTTAGGAACCACTGTAAAACAAGTTTCAAGCTCTTTGGGTGGGACAAACTCTTTCACATTTTTAAAAAGTTATCAGAGTGGCGGTATACTTTGCAGAAAACCAAAAAAGGTTCCCCCGAAGTAGTTTTTGTTTGTATGATTTTATTGTCATCTCCCCTTGCATTCCATTTTTCCATGGTTAATTCAGTAGTCTATTTTCTTCTTATTCTACTAAAACATAGCCTATTGCTATAAAGTTCCTTTATTTATTTATTTATTTATTTATTTATTTATTTATTTATTTCTCTCTCTGTACTGGGGATTGAACCCAGGGCTTTTGCACTGGGCCACATCCTCAGACCTTTTAAAAATTTTTCTGAGGCAGGATCTTACTAAGTCTTGGAGGTTCCTGCAATGAGTTCAAACTTGCAGTCCTCCTGCCTCAGCCTCCCATAATGCTGGGACAGTAGGTTTGCAGCACTCCACTCAGCTGAGTCTTCAGTATGTTGGAAGCACACTGATAGCACTAAGTGGACATGGCCCCAGCTACATCCACGTCACCAGAGGACTTGTCAGAGATGCACATGCCTGGGCCCACAGAACCTTCCAGATTGCTGAAGTCGTTAGCTGCAGCATTACTGAGTCTCAGCTTGGGCTGCATAGTGGAAATACCTTGAAATTTGAAACCAGGGACACCTAGTGGTTCTTAGGAGATCAGTCTGGGTGCAGCCTGGGTGACAGGATTCTCAGAAGCTCCCAGGTGATTTTGGCCTGCAGCCTCGGTGTGAGCTGATTCCCCACAGCGGAAGGGCCTTGAACTAGGTAGGAGTCACTAACCATGCTGTATCAAAGCAGGTCTTGGGAAGAGAGGTCTACACATCCAACAACCAGCTGGGCGGTGTGCAGATCATGCATAACAATGGCGTCGCCCACGTCACCGTCCCAGACGACTTCGAGGGGGTGTACACCATCCTGGAGTGGCTGTCCTATATGCCAAAGGTGTGCTGTCCCCACTGCAGCAGCTTAGAGCCTTGGAGGCTCTGTTACCAAGTTCATTGGTTAATTGTGTCCTTGTCACCTCGGGAGGGGTGGGAGGATGTGGTTCCAGCAGCACTGTAAATGTGGTCAGGATTGGTTTTACTTCTTCCTCGTCCCCTCTCTGACACCGGGCTCTGGATTAGCTGTTCTTGCTTTTTTGGTGACCTGGATGCCATCTTGAAAAGAGAAAGCCATCTGTCGATCCTGTCAAAAGGGTAAACAGAGGCAACATTGGACAATAGAGACCCTCCCCCAGGTGCATGGCCCCTGTTGCCACTGTCTGTAGGTCAGTCTCTTTTTTTTTTCTTCTTTCAGTTCATGTTTTATTTGCCCTTCTAGAACAGCAGCTATCCTTTCAGACTTCCTTCCACACCCTGCTATCCTTCAATACCCTTGACCCCTGAGGGCACTGAGGGCTTGAAAAACTAGAGTTCAAGAGAATCCATGGGCAGCCTTTCTCTGGCATTTTCCAACCAGAATTTCCAATCAACCAGTGATTCAGATACTCTGTTAGGAGATGGGTAACATTAGACTTAAGACATAACATGATCGCTAACATAGAGACTATTGCTGCATACCCAGGCAGAATCATAACCAGAGGAGAAAAATAAGCAAGCAGCTCATAGGTCTCACTGCCAGCACTGGAGACTGAGTCGAATACCTGGCTTTCTCTTGTAGGATATTCACAGCCCACTCCCCATCATCACCCCCACTGACCCCGTGGACCGAGAAGTTGAGTTTTTTCCTTCCAGAGCTCCCTATGACCCGCGGTGGATGCTTTCAGGAAGGCCTCACCCAAGTAAGTCTTCAAGTGTTTCACAGGGGGTGGAAGACCTAGGTTGCTCTTCTAGGTCTGAGATAAAGGACTGCTTAGCAAGAGGTATTGTTTTTTGATGCCACAGTCTAGAAGGGTACACTGGAGCTCCAATGCAGGGGAAGAGAGGGGTGGATATTTCAGTCTGTGCCCTTCCTGAGCCTTTGACTAGCAAGGGTGGCAGACAGTTCCAGTTTCTGGAGCTAGCTGATGGAGGGGAGGCCTTGGTCATCTAGGTGGGAAATGTGTCAGAATGTCAAAGCTTCCAGCACCACCTTCTTTCCCAGCTTCTGTTTGGCTAAGCTTTTGCAAGGAGATGCTGTGAGTTTCCCAGGATAGATACAGACAAGCACATACCTGGGGACGCATTCTCTCTTCTATTCTGAAAGGGATAGGCTTGCGCTATTATATTCCAAGCAAGATGAACAGGCCGGAAAGCTGAGCTACCCCATTACTACATCCCAAGTCTCGGATCCCACATGCTGGTGGCCTCTGTCTCCTTTGAAACATGTTGTGCTTCTACCAACAACTTTCTCCAGAATGTGGGGTTGGCTATGAAGACAGTGCTGGAGTGGCCAGTTCACTTGTGGCCTCCCACACCTGTCACTCGAGACGGTGTCTGTTGCTCGCCTTTTCTCTCTCCTTTGCATAACCATAGCCAGTTAAGCTCTGGTTTTGAGCTACTGTGTCCCCTCTAGCCGTAGCTGTGGCTGACATCCCCGTATTCCACCTCTCTGGGAAGTTGAGGACTTTCTTCCCGGTTCACTTGGCTGCTGCTCCGTAGACAGCAGGCCTAGGATGAGGTCTTAGGGCAAGCAGTCCCTTCCTGAGTCCCACTTTATGAGAGACAGGCATGAGCTGACCTTCCTCTTGGGAAAGGTAGCAGGACTGAGACTGGGAGCCTAGTGCACCTGGCCTTGACAGGCAGCTAAGGGAGGCGGATGCATCCTGTGGGCTGGATTTCTGACGGGACACAGTTTTTGTAGCCATGTTCTTTGTTTTGTTTTGAGGGAGAGGTTGAGATCTGCTTGATTTTGGGGGAGGGAAGTATTAGGGCTGTGGGATCTAGGTAAGCTCATTCTTAGGGTGATCCCCAGCCATATGGATGCTGGGAGCCTCACCCACCTCCCACCCTGAGCGCTGTCTTCTGCCCACAGCTCTGAAGGGAACCTGGCAGAGCGGATTCTTCGACCAGGGCAGTTTCAAGGAAATCATGGCACCCTGGGCCCCGACCGTGGTGGTAGGACGCGCCAGGTAACCCTGAAGATGGGAGCAGGCCACACACACCTGGCCTCAGTGATCATGGCACCCTCTGACACTAAACCTCGGGGCTTCCGGGGACATTTTATCTTCAGACCTAGGATTTCCTGAAAGCAAAAACCAGCTGGGAAAGGCTTTTCTGGATGACGAACCATTGTATAAAGCCTGGACTCGTCCAAGTGGCTTCTCAGCCAACTACTGCTGGGCTGGGACCCTTGCCTTAGTGTCACTCCCTATCACCTGTGGGACTCAGAAGAAGGTGGCTCTGGGTCCCTGCCCAGAAAACTACAAGTGTTGAACAATGGGATTTCCATCTCAGGTGCCATATTATGCTCCACTACTAATAGAAGGCTTAATGGCTTGAATACTTCCAGAGCCCAAGAGCTCGCTCTTTAGCAGCGCAGGCCTCAATTTTTTCTAAGGCTTCAGCTGCCAGAAAGTTCTCTTGCACTGAGCCCAAAGCAGTGTCTGACAACTTACCACTCAGAGTCCTGGCCCCGCATCAGAGCTATAAGTGCAGATATTGGAGTTGACCCTGAGGTCCAGCCACCCGGGCTCAGTCCTGCATCCCCACTGGGCCTCTGTGTGTTCATCTGTAAAATGGGACTGAGCATTCCACCCCCAAAGAGTTATTGCTATGTGCTTAAGACACCATTGAGCACTTGCTAAGTCATGGTGGCTGTAACCATCATTTACTTCTGAGTAGTAAGTCTTGAACTCCTAAACGTACTATTGGTCTTACAATGCTTTCTCCATTTTTAAAACCTTTTTAATAAGAACCTGAGATTGCATCACTTCCTCCTGCCAGCAGAAGCCCTGCCTGTGCAGAGAGACAGCACCTTCCACCTGCCTCATAGGATCACCCAGATGAACAACGGCAGGCTGGTGGCTCGCCCAGTAGGGAGCTGGCCTGCGGGATGTGGTGTCAGCTACCGAGGTCACCTCGTTCCTTGAGCTGAGTCTCCTCCACCAAGCTCAGCGTCTCTTAGCTTTTCCACGTGTGCCTTGTCTGTTTCTGTGCTGCCAGCGTGGTAACTACAATGGCGATTACAATTGAAATGTAGGCCTGGGGGCGGCTCAGGGGCGGAGCACTTGCCCAACCTGTGTGAGGCCCTGAGTTCCATCCATTGCACTGAAAAAAAAAAAAAAAAGTTTAGAAAGAGCTTAAGGGAAAGAGGACAATGTGCCCAAGGGCCTCGCGCTTCCTGGCTGCGTCTCAGCCCTCAGTAGTCTGTGCAGCTCACTGCCGCCCTTTGGACGGTGCGGATGGAGACCAGGGCCTTCCAAGTGGGAAGTCCTGCTGCATCTTCTGCTTCAGCCCCTGCACTGCCTTGCCCCTCCTCCGCAGGGGCATCGGAGCTCTGCCGACTTAGGAGGCTCTTGCACTTGGGAGCTTTTCGTTTTCCTTTCAGTAAAGCAACTACCAGCGCAGGGTTCTCCTCCACACACCCTCAGCGTCGCCTGCAACCTGAGTTGGACAGAGCCTGCCGTCCCCACAATCCCCTGGGGTTCCTCCCGGCATCCAGCCTCTCTGTCCTCATCTTCCAGGCTAGGCGGCATTCCTGTGGGTGTGATTGCCACGGAAACTCGAACCGTGGAGGTGGCGATCCCTGCCGACCCCGCAAACCTGGATTCTGAGGCCAAGGTGAGGGGCTGGGAACCCTAGCTGCGGGTTTAGCTGCTCTGTCAATAGGAAGGGTCCTGGCCAGCATTGCCTCACTTCCCCCAGGACCTAGGCCCTGGCAGGCTCTACCTGTATCTCTAGCTCCCCCTAATGGATGGATAATGTTGTGCACTATCTGCTTCCTATCGGGTGATAAATGAGGCCCACAACCCCTTCTGCCGTCCACCTTGCTGCTATTTTGTGGTAATCCACCGCTCACCCTGCAGGAGAGACTGAGAGTGGGTCCTGGGGCTGGCTTTGCTGAAGCCCACTTTGGCCTTGAGTAGCTTAGTGCCTTCTCAGTGCAGGAGAGGGAGCCGCCCTAGACTGCAGGGAGAGGATTCCCTCAGAACCCGAACAATGAGCTTTAGGCCCTTGTTTGGAGCCTGGCTGTGGCATTGGTGCCAGAAGGGCTCACCTGGCCTGCCCTTGGGGTGAGGCTGTGGCTCTGTCCCTAGGTCTGGGGCTGCCGTCTGATCCAGGCGGCTCTGTGTTGCAGATAATCCAGCAGGCAGGCCAGGTGTGGTACCCCGACTCAGCCTACAAGACAGCGCAGGCCATCAAGGACTTCAACCGGGAGAAGCTGCCCCTGATGATCTTTGCCAACTGGAGGGGCTTCTCTGGGGGCATGAAAGGTGAGGCCGAGCCTGTCTGTGTCCCTCTGCTTGCCGACGCTGGTTTTTGGATCCCTCCTCTTGTCCACTTGTTGTTGAGGTTGGGCCTCTCTACACCCTGAGTAGTGGAAGACATTCCAGTGACGCCACCCCGTGTTGTGAGTGAGGGACCGAGCATTTGGGGGCCATGTGACTTCCGGAGGGTCACATGCTGAGTAGCATGGCAGGTGTTGACTTCAGAAGCTCCCCCGAGAACTGGGTGGGCAGCTCTGCAGGGCATCCTTGCTGGCAGGCTGACCTCTCTGAGCCCATTGCCATCATTCTTGAAAGAGGGTGAGGATGAGACAGCCTCAGAGGGCTCTGAGAGGACCCAGCGTGTTGAGCCCCCACACGCTCTTAAAGTTGATGAGGTCTCCGCGCTGTTGCCACACAGGAGGCCCAAGCACTTGGAGGATGGGTCTTGGTGGGAGATGAGGGCCGTGCCACCCATGGCCAGGGAGAAAGGCCCAGGTCCTGGTTGGGCAGGGGTGTGTGTGCCCGAGATACACGGCAGAGTGGAGAGAGTCTGAGGTGGACCAGATCTTAGAAGTGGGTCACTACCTGTGTCTCCTTTTACAGATGAAGACGTTGGCCCATGCCAGGTGAGTGACCTGTCCAAGGTCCACGGCCACTGAGGGAGCAGTCTGCACCTGGGCCAGTGCCCAGTGCTCTCCAAGTCTCCCGGGGCTATGGTTTTGTGTGGACAGATGAGGCCCTAGGGTCCCCTCACTGGACTGCTTTCTTGCTTTGCAGACATGTACGACCAGGTGCTGAAATTTGGGTCCTACATCGTGGACGGCCTCCGGCAGTACAAGCAGCCCATCCTCATCTACCTCCCCCCCTATGCGGAGCTCCGCGGGGGCTCTTGGGTGGTCCTGGACACCACCATCAACCCCCTGTGCATAGAGATGTATGCAGACAAAGAAAGCAGGTGGGTGTGTCCCTGCACATCACCCCGGAGTCCCTGGCTGGGGACCATGGGGACCACCATCACTTCCTGAAGGACAGAGACCTCTTTTGTAATACGATTTTCTCAGCAGAGCTGGGGGCTGCTGCCAGGAAGTGGTGGAGGAATTACAGTTGTATCTTCTTCCATAACATATACTCACCTCTTTCCCAAAGAATTTGCGAAAGAAAAGATCAGTGAGGCACAGTGGCTATGTCCAGTACCGAGGAGGCTGGGGCAAGAGGATCATGAATTTAAAACAGCCTGAACAATAAAACAAGATCCTGTATGAGCACCCTCCCCCACTCTAGAAAAAATTACTTATAGTAGCACAGTCCTGGGACCCCAGCTGCTTGGGAGGCTGCAGTTGGAAGGTCACAAATTTGAGACTAGACTGGACAATGTAGTAAGATCCTCACTCAGAATTTAAAAATGAAAAGCACTGGTGATACAACTCAATGTTCTCTGGGTTCAAGCTCCAGGACCACACAGACAAATAAAAAAATCCAATTAAAAAATAAATAAAGAGCAACCAGTCGACTCAAGGCAAGGCACGAGGATCCTGTGTTCAAGGTCAGCCTGGTCAACTTAGTGTGACCTCACCTCAAAAGAAAACTATAAAGGGTTGAGGATGGAGCTCAGTTGGAGAACACTTGCCCACCTACCATATTTCTCTCAGTGAAAGACCTAACCAGAAAATAACCACTGGTCGTAACCATGGTGACAGCAAGAAGATCATACCTTACTATTCTCTTGCTCCATGGCTACTCTGTAGAGGCGATGTGATTGGGGCTGGTATTTTGCAGTAGCAGGGATCAAACTCAGGACCTTGTGTTTGCCAAGCAGGTACTTATGCTGCTGAGCTATCTCCTTGGCCTGTGGCTGGCATTTTGTATCTCTAGTTTTCTTTTTTTGTATTTTTTTAGGGAAGGGTCTACAGGGTGTTCAGGGTCTCATTACTACATCGGACTCGTTAGTGATCCGCCTGTTTACAGTCTCCCAAGAGCTGGGATTACAGGCACACACCACCGTGCCCAGTTTCATTTGCTGTCTCAGCGTGCCCTGGGGATGGGGCTAGAATGGGAGGCTCAGGAATTGAACCTCCATGGCCCCTGCACCTGCTTGCAGGCATTTTAATCTGCTGAGCCTCTTGGCTGGCCCTTGTATTTCTAGTTTTCAAGGCTGATAATTTTCTGGCTAGGTCTCATTATCAGGCAAACACAGTAGCATGACGAATCCCTGGGTTCAGTCATCAGTCCTGCAAAAATAAAAAGGGGCGGGCAGGGGACCAAAAGCACCTGTGCTCCTAGGGGGCCAGGATGGGAAGGAACGTGTGGCATGCTGTGTGTCTTTTTTCTTGGTGGGGGTTCTAGTGCTGCACCCCAGGGCCTTGCCTGTATTAGACAGCTGCCTGTACCCAGTCCTTGACATCACCAGTCCCTGAGTGTTGTCTCCAACCCAGGGCCCGGCACAGTGCTGGCTGTTGTCAGGAAGTACCTGATAAACAGAAGGTGGGATGAATGCCTCCATGTTTAACGTATTCCTAAGCCTGAAATCTAACTCTGACCTCGGTCCTCACTCAAATGCTGGTTCTTCAAGGAAGAACCCCCTTGGCACTTGCTTTAGGGGGAAAGTATCCTGGGCGCCCTTCTGGAAGGGAAGATGCCCACAACGCCTGTGCCACGCTGCCTGCGCCTTCGCAGTGAACGCTGTGCTGTGAGCTTCAGGTGCAAAGCCCTCACAGGTGTTCTGCCCAACACTTTGGCTCTCTGTGTCTGTGTCCACACTGTCCTTCATTCACTAACTCAGTGGACACTTACGAGCGTTTTGTTGTACGTTCCAGCCCGGGGGCAGGTGAGCCAGGCCTGTTCTGCCGTCGTGGTGCTGAACCTCTTGGGGCGGCTGAGTCTTCCTAGAAGAACAAAGATCCTGAGCAACCCCCAGCTAAGGCCATTGCTAACTTTTCTCTCAGGCCTCCAGGAAGCTTAGAGCTGCCTGCTGTAGTCTTTGGGGCTTCCAAACAGTTAAGAGAAGAAGATGAGAGAGACTAAGGGGTAGTTAGAAAGTTGGCCTGAAAAATAAATAAAAAAATATATATAAATAAATAAACAAATTAATAAATAATTTTAAAAATAATAAATAGCCCAGTGGATTAAAATGCCTGCAAGCAGGCGCAGGAGGTTCGATTCCCAGGCCTGCCGTGCTGGTCCTGCCCCCAGGGCGTGCTGAGATGGCAATTGACACTGGGTGTGGTGGTGATGCCTGTAATCCCAGCTCTTGGGAGGCTGTAACATGTGAACCACTATGATCTAGTAGTGAGACCCTGAATACCCTATAGACCCTTCCCTAAAAATAAAAATTAAAATAAACAAAAATTAAAAAAAAAAGGAAAGTTGGCCTGGGAGGGCCGTTCATATGGGACCATGCTGGGCTTTAAAGTGCTGCAAAACAAGACCCTGACTATAGGAGAAGAAATTAGGAAAGTCCAGAAAGTTTCTGTCCTATGCAGAGAGGAGGAGAGTTAGGTTATCATGGAGAAAAACAATGTAAACTCCAAAGAGCTCTTCAGAGTTCAGAAAACATTAGTTGAAAAATTAGCTCAGTCTTTCCTCCTGTGGGTATTGAAACAGAGGCCCAGAGGGGAAGGGACTTTGCTGCGTGGACCTGGCGGGTCGCAGGGGCTGAGAGCCACACACGCACCGTGGAGCGCCACACCCACTTCTACAGCTGCCACTCGCCGTCCCTTGCTCTGTAGTGCGCCACATACAGTCTGTTCTCTTGTCAGGGGTGGCGTGCTGGAGCCAGAGGGAACAGTGGAGATTAAGTTCCGAAAGAAGGAGCTGGTAAACGCCATGAGAAGGATCGACCCCACGGCCAAGAAACTTGTGGAACAGCTCGGTAAGAAGCTCCCGAGGACATGTTGTGGGCAGTTTCTAGTAGGTTAAAAATAAAGTAGAAAGGGCCTTGGAGATAGCTCAGCAGTCTAAGCACCTGCCTAGGCAAGCTCAGGGAACAGGGTTCAATCAGGGACCATGCTGTGCTGGACCCACCCCGGGCACATTGAGCTGGCCACCAAGATTGGGCATGGTGGCACAGGCCTGTAATCCCAGCCCTGGGGAACCTGAGACAGGAGGATCACTATGAGTCTGAGACCCTGGTACCAAATAGATAAAATAACAATAACAACAATAATAATAATTAAATAAATAAAATGGAGAGATGCTGAACACAGCTGCAATTGCTCTGAGACTTTAAAAAAAAAAAAAATCACATTTTCAGCAAAATCCTTTTTTAACAGTAAAAAACACAGATGAGCAGGTCGAGTATGCCTTGTGTGAAAATGACTGGGACCAGAAAAGCATCAGCCTTCCGTGCGATATCTCCAGGCAGGGGACCCATGACATCCTTTTCTTATTATGGGATATGATTTGTGAGGAAAGCCAAGACACGATGCAGTTTTTTAGAAGAATTTAAGCTAGTGCTGGTGCTGATACAATGAAGCATGAGGACCGATGGAATTCCCCCTCCGAAAACCAGACAGGCAGGACTCCTCTCCCTTCCTGCCCAGAGGCGCTCTTATCTTCATCAATGTGAAGATCGTTCTGTTTTATGTACACCTTCTGCACGCTGCATAAATATAGTTTTATACAAATTTTTAATACTTGTGAGGCCCTGGGGCTGGGGAGATGGCTCCGTGGCACAGTGCCTGCCTGGCAAGTGCACTGTCATGAGTTCAAACCCCAGTCCCACACACACAAAAAAAATAATAATAATAATTGTGAGGCCCGAGCCTCACAAATTCTAAGTTCTCTGCCACTATATCCCAGCCTTTTTTTTGAGACATGGTTTCACTAAGTTGCATATCTGATTTGAACTTGTGATCCTCTTGCCTCAGCCTCCAAGGCAGCTAGAGTCTCAGGCGAGTGGCGCCACAGCTGGCTCATGCAGCACTGCAGGGCACCTGCTTTCTGACTGTCATTACCATTATACAAAGTCAGGTGTGGAGTTTTCTATTCAGGGCACCACGTCTTCATGATTTTCAGACTTTGGATTTCAGATTTTTGGATTAGGGATGTTCAACCTGTAATGCCATAGAATTGTATTTCTTAGCACAAACAAAGCATAAAAACTGAAGCATTTTGGGCCATTTGTTTAGAGTTTCCAGTCAGATGTGAAGGATGTCACATGTAGTCTGTAGGTGCAGTTCACTTCAGGTGTCCCTCTTAGGTATCCACATTGTGGCAATGTGTTTATGACTGTCCTGTCACAAGACGTGTTAGTGTGTGTGTGTGTGTGTGTGTGTGTGTGTAATTTCTTTGGTTTAGCATCAGGGAAAAGCTGATCTAGGTAATTTGAGAGATCTGCTTTTAATTTTCTGATTTATGTAGGAGTGGTATTATTTCTTTAAATCTTTGATGGTGTAGGAGCCCCTCCTAGGGCCTTGTTTTGATTGGAGAAGTCAGTATTTGTAATCCCAAAGTTGCATTATTGGGATCTCACCAAGGTAATTCCAATCTACCACTTCCCATGCAACCCACAGCAAAAATAAAGACACTAAAACATATTTATAATTATTGGGGAGCAAAAGGGCTCTGTCTTAATTACTTTTCCCTCATTGCTGGGACAAATACTCAACACCCAAAATGAAGGAAGGAAAGGTTTATTTAGCTCACAGTTACTGGAGGTTTCAGTCCATACTCGGCTGGCTCCAAGGCAGAGAAACACATAGCAGAGAGCAGCAGTTCATGGTGGCGTAACAGCAACAATATGGTGACAGAGGCAATGGAACAGCCAAGGGAGCAGAGAGCAACAGCTTGAGTCTGTCTCTCTGTCTCTCTTTACGTTACATTCAGGCTCTCTGCCTCAGCCTATCTGCCTTAGGCCACACCCATAATCCCAGAAGGACTCAGACTCATAGTCCCATCAGTACTAAAACACATAATCTCAGTGGATCGTGAGTCAAGTCTCAAACTCTAGAAGTCTCCTCTCCATGATTGCATAAAGCTTTGTGGGGACAACTAGCCATAAACCATAACAGGTTCTAAGTCTAGCCACAAAGATGGTTCTCTGGAACAAAAGAGAGGGATCCAGGGCCTCACCTGGCTTTATTCAGTGGAGGAGTGGCTTGAGGAGAAATGACTGAGAATTGTGGGAGGTAGGTTAGTACTGTGAGCTGAGCTAGGTGGGGGGCCTACATTTACCTCTGCCATATGCAGGGAGGATATGCAGAGAGAGCAATCTGCATGATGCCACTGAGATAATATCTAAGGTTTTGGGCAGTCTGGTCTTCAGCTTTGATGTAATCTTTCAAACCCCAGGAGATCATAGCCTCTGTCTCCAGGCTCAATCTCAGCTGGCAGCTCAGAGCAGTAGCTCTTCCTCCTGTCTTGACCAGCTCACATTAAGGAGCAGCAGGTGTAGGTGACCAGGGAAACATGCATGCCACCTTCAAAGGCTATCACCAACACCTCAGCTAGACTTATATACATTACTTAAGGCCAATTGAAAGGATAAACAAAAGTCCTAGCCAACTCTATACATATCATTACAAGGAAATAGGATCAGGCTCAGTCAAAATAGAAACAGTTGCCCTTCCTTCAAGGAGAGCTGGTCAGGTGGTCCTCCACAGACGGAAACTTTCTGACTCCCAGCTTACATATAGGACTATTGCCATAATCTGTTTCCTCTTGGGTGAGCTCTTGACGATGTGTCTTTCAGGGAATCTAGTGCATCAAAGTTATCAAATTGGCATAGTTGTTATAATACCCCTTACTATATCTTGCAATATTTGTTGAAATAATAACCAGTGGTTGGTTGTGAAGCGCAGACCAAAACTGCCCAGAGAATGCTGGCTTGCAGGGGTGAGACAGCATTTGCAAGCTGCTTTCGGGGTGGCCTCATGGGGCAAAGCTTGTCCTGAAAACATTTTTGTGCCCTCTCAAAGCAAAATCCTCTACCCGAGCCTTCGGTTACTCTCTTTCCTGTTCTCCTGGGATATCCTGATTCGCCTGTCTCCTCCAACCCCAGGGATGTCCGGGCTGTCCGACAAAGATCGCAAGGACCTGGAAGCCCAGCTGAAGGCCCGCGAGGAGCTGCTTCTCCCTATCTACCACCAGGTGGCGGTGCAGTTCGCCGAGCTACACGACACGCCCGGCCGGATGCTGGAGAAGGGCACCATCTGCGTAAGGGCGTGGGGATGTGAAGTTGCCTGGGGCGAGGTTCCCGGGCGAGGTCCGGGTTCCTACACCCCAAGGAGACTGGGGTTCCAGGGTTTAAAATTGGCTGACCTGAAGATGCCCTGGGAAGCTTTAAAAACCTCTCCATGTTCACGTGGCACATCAGGGTCACCTGACTAGGACACCTGAGTGGGGGGCAGGAGGGCACCAGTTTTTTGTTTTTTTTTTTTTAACATCCTTCAAAGGTCTCCTAGGCCAGTTTGGGAACCACTGGCCTGATGTGCTTACCACTACTGAGCCAGTTCAGATCTGGAGGAGGTTTGAGGGTCTGTGTACCCGGGGTCCCCCTCCCCACTGGCCCTGCCCAGGTGTGCTGTGGCACTTCTCTGTCACAGGGCTGTCCTTTGTAGTTGGCTTCAGCCCTGCATAACCCCAGCTGGTCCGCGGTGCTGCAGCGCTGGCCGAGTGTGGCTGTTACCTCCTCAGCCTCCCCAGCCCCTACTGTCCCATGCGCTGGGAGGTTGCAGAGCCTGGGTGCACGACTCAGGCCTGGCTCCTGTACGTGCAGGACGTGCTGGAATGGAGGACGGCACGCACCTTCCTGTACTGGCGTCTGCGCCGGCTCCTCCTGGAGGATCGGGTCAAGCAGGAGATCCTCCGGGCCAGCGGCGAGCTGAGCCACGAACACCTGCAGTCCATGTTGCGCCGCTGGTTTGTGGAGACTGAGGGCGCCGTCAAGGTGGGCCGGGGGCTCCGGGGGGAGGGCTGCCGGCAACCTGTTCTGCAGCAGAGCCTCTGTCTGAGCATCCCGTGCCCCTCACAGGCCTACCTGTGGGACAATAACCAGGTGGTGGTGCAGTGGCTGGAGCAGCAGTGGCAGGGAGGTGACAGCCAGCACTCGGCCATTTGGGAGAACATCAAGTACTTGAAGCACGATGCCGTCCTCAAAACCATCCGCTGGTGAGTGTCCCGCCCTGTACCCAGCCTGACCGAGTCTCACGCGGTCCCACCCCCACCTAGAGCAGCCCCTAGGGTCCACACCGGTCACGGTGCATGGCCGGGCCCTCGGTGCTGAGGTCCTCAGCCTTGAGCCAGGCAGCCTCAGTGATGAGAGGACACCCCGGCCCACCACCCCTCACCCCTCTCCTGCGGTGACCCGGATGAGGTACAGAGCCCTGGGCTGCCACAGGGAGGCAGGAGATGCTTCAGCCTAGGGTCCTTGCCGAGTTTTATATGGTGATGGGTCTCAAGTAGCAGTTGGAGCCTTCGGGGTTAGAGAACCAATACTCCAGCCCCTGGGCAGTCTTTCCTGAGAAACTCCCCCCTCTTGACGCGGAGTCCCCTAAGAAGCAGCGGCAGGGCTCCTGGAACCCTGTCTGGGGCACGAAGCTGAGACTCAAGCAAGTCAGGGCCTGTCAGGCAGTGACAGTGAGGATAGTGCTGCTGAGAAGCATGCTGACCCCCAGGAAGTAGCTCCTCCTGCCTCTTGAGGTTGCCATGCCCTTGGTGACCGAAGCAGAAGGGAGCTCAGGGTTCTAGCTTACCCCGGAAGGGTCGCTCTGCCACCTAGTGGCCACCAGGGCAAAGGGCAGCAGTAACTCCAGCCATTTTCTTCTTCCCCCACAGTCTGGTCCAGGAAAACCCAGACGTGGCCATGGACTGCACCGTGTACCTGAGCCAGCTCATCAGCCCAGCTGAGCGGGCCCAGGTGGCTCAGCTGCTGTCCACCATGGACAGCCCGGCCTCCACCTGAGCTGCACCCAGCTGTTTCCAGGACCACGAGCAAGACAAGCTACACGAACCCAATGACCCACCAGGGGCCCCACCCAGATCTTGGGACTTACTTTAAAGCAACAACAAAAACAACAACAACATACTAGTCCTGGGCAACCACTCCACTGTGGGTAGAGCTACTGGTCCCCAGCCAACTCCTTTTCAATAAAAGGCTCAAGTGCCCCTGTCAAGTGGGAGTCACCTGCCTGCCACTCTGGCAAGTTCTGTGTATCTCTTCAGACAGTGTTCTGGCTGCACCAGTGGATCAAACTGAACCAGACCATCCTGAAATCCCTGTGCTCTTCAGTGCCCAGCGTAGGGTCCAGGTGGTTGGTAGCTGGTCTTATAGCATGTTTTACAATCCATTATGTTTTACTCCAAGACCAGCACTTGATTTAAGCATGTTGTCTACTTCAGCAGCATGAACAGGGAAGAACCATCGGCCAGACTAGGGAAAACCTATTTTTGTATGAGGCTAACTTCAGTACTACCTACTCACCTCAGTTGTTTTTAAGAGACTACGTTGGTAGTTTATGCTCCAAGTGACCCTAGTGAGCCGTCCCATTGTTGGGGGGGCGTCCATTCCTCACTAGCAAATTCTCCATTTGGGAGAGAGAGGAAGCAAAGAGGAAGAGATGCCGCAGAGCAGGGCATCTGCAGGGGTCTCTCGTGGCCCCCAGTGCCTGGCTGGTCCCTGTCCTCCAAGGAGAGCAAGGATTGGCACCCAAGTGGGATGCATTTGGTGCCTGCTTGACCTGGGGGTGCAGAGACAGAGAGGAAGGCTTCCCAAGCCTGCAGCCCAGCAGTGGCCCCTGGCTTCCCCCGGGGGGGGGGGCCTCCTGAGTCCCTCTTGCTTCCTCACCTATTGCCTTGGTGGGATGCAGCACCAAGGGCTAGAGCCATGGTGACCAGGGCTGGACTGTAAAGCCCACACTGATGTGCTCAGGGGGGACTTGGCAACACCCCCCCCCAGCACTTGGCAATATGCAGTGTCCCTCCCATCTTGTCTGTGACGAGAGGAGACTAGGGTATGGCACCGCCCTGTGTCTGAGGACACTGATGATTATCCCAGGCAGAGGGGGACACGGACAAGGCTGCCCAGAGAAGCCTCCACCAGTCACGATGCTTGAAGATGTCCAGTCTGGCCAGTGGCCAATGACAGCTCTGGCAAATGACGGTGGAGAGAGAGAAAGCTGAATTCTCCTGTGTCCTGCCCAGGGCCTGGGGTGGATGGAGACTGATGCTGCTTCAGAAAGGAAGGACTCCTTTTTGGGAAGATCCCCTTGGCTTTAGAGGAAAAACAAGGCTACAAAGAGCTGCTCCCCTGGAATGGTGGGCAGACAGCCTGCCAGGAAATGTGCGGAATAAACTATTTTTGAAGGAAGCACTTTGGCTTTAGTTCATTATGTGAACAGACAACACTGAAGGGGAATTCTTAAAAAGTTTCTGCCCCTGGAGCAGCTAGGATGCAGTGGATGGAGGCAGAGGGTTGGGTTGCAGTATCCAGAGCATCCTCTTCTCTAAGCACTGGGAGACTTATTTAAAAAAAAAAAAAAAAGTTATATGGAGCCCCTTTCCGATAGCTGGTAAACAGGAAACTGCTCTGGAAGAAGGCAGGGTGGGCAGGGCCAGTTTGGCTTCCTTCCCTCCATCCTCCCCCTCTTTCTTTGACAAGGAAAGCAAAGCTGGGAGAAGTGATGGTTCTTGTCCCATTGTCACACACTCACTGGACTTGGAGGTGAGCTAAGTCTGTTCCACTTCAGAGCCGGGCCTGTTCCTTTCATTCCAGAGGCTCTGGGCCTCCAAACTACACCACAGAGCCTCGCACTGGGGCAGGTTTTGGGGCTTCTCTGCCCCTGAGTGGGGGCCGCTAGCCCTGCCGGGCTTGCTCCCAGCTTCCTTTCCTTTCCCACCCCACCTCCATCTTTTTGAGCGTCAGTTCCAAAATCTACTTGGCACCCCTCCTCTGTGTCACATTTTTCACCCTAACATTATTTTGAAAAGTTCCCAACACGAAAATGTCAAAGTATTTGTGGCTTGATGCCGTCCCACCACACTCGCACCCTACCTATCTGTCCGTCCCTCTGTCTCTCCTATTAGGTCTGAATTTATCTTTTATCACATTTCACATTAAAGTGCGGGCATGAATCACTTCTCTAGGGTTTTTTTTTTTTCCTATGGTTTTAAGAAATCCTTTCCTGGATCTCCATGCTGTCTCTCCCCTCCCTGTGTCACAGCAGCCACATCCAGACCCAGGCAATGCCACCTGTTTCCTTGAGCATTCAAAGATGGTGTGTGGGTAAAGGGGCAGGACCTTTGACACCATCTGCAGTTGAGATTGCCCCCCTGTGTCTCCTCTTCACCTTATGGGCACCTAACCTCCTGGGGCACAGCGGGTCAAGCCCCACTCATGCTTAATAACATGCGGTAGCTCCCAATGGCCCTGTCACTCTGCTCAGCACTGGGAGGAAGTAGAGGGGACTACCTGCTGACAGGTCTCTTCAAAGTGAGGACCCTGCAAAACTGCTGAGTGGTTATAAAAATCTCGTTCTTGGGCACAAGAAGAAATGGAGCCCAAGAAATCTTTGGCAGTGGCTAAGTCTGACAGGCAGTACACGTGGGGCTTAAGACTTGGGTACTGGGTTCTAATCCTGGTTTTCTGTGAGCCACAGGCTTAAACTCTCTGAGCTTCAATATTTCATCTGTAAAATCAGGGAAATAATGATCCTCATCTCATAGGTTGCTCTGGGAATTAAGTGTTACCTAACCAGCCAGGAGACATGTGTTGAGTTCTTTACCTCTTCAGGCTGTTTTGTTTTCTCTTGAATTCCTCTGATTGCAAGACTGTTTCTCATCTGTGCATCTGAATCAAACTCGAGATTAACAGGGAGTATTTGCACATGGAAGTTGCACATGAATCCAAATTATCATCAAAATGGCTATTGTCAAACTTATACATTTGATGAACAATTATTACTAATAAAATACAAGTTGTTGAGAAGAAATGGGGTCACTTTCTAGGTGTTTGTAGTATCGGGATGAGGATGTGTTTCCCTGGAAAAGTTTGAGAGAGCTTGGTGCTTTGGGACCTCTGAAGGGGTATGGTGAACCTGGGACAGTGACAGGTTGGAGACAGTAACTGGGAGGGGGCCAGGTTATGCCCAGACTTGAGTGTCAGCACCTTGAGGCTTAGAGCAAGGGACTGACATGCCAGATGTGCATTCTGGAAGTGGCATTCCAGTTGCCATATGAGGAGCAGGTCGGAGAGGCCAGGTAGTGGCAGGGAGACCACCAGGTCGTGGTACCACTGAAGTATGAGCAAAAATGGTGCCTTGGTGATGGCAGCGGTGGAGATGGAGAAGGAAGAGATGTAAGAGCCCTGAGGGGATTCATTCTGGCAAGCTTGGTGCCTGGTGAGTACAACTGTTTGGATGTGCTTTGAATCTGTCCCCAAGTCTCCTGTGGTGGCAGCTTGTTACCCAGTGTGGGAATGTTGAAGGGGACCTAGAGCAGAGTCCTTAGCAGAGGACTACGGGACTCCAGCCTCCACAGCTTCCTGCCTCAAGAGGGGATCTCTTGCTCCCACACGCACTCTCACGATGTGATCCGCCATGATGGGATTGTCAACAGGGCCCTCACCAGAGCTGAGCAAGACACCAGCACCAGCCCTTGAGCCTCCAAAGCTGAGTGAAAAATAAACCTCTTGCCTTCAGAGAGATGGGATGCAACAAAACAGACAAATTCAATAAGGCTGTGCAGACAGGGCTGCTTTGGTGACTCCAACTTGAGGAGGGGAAGACATGGTGATGAAGAGATAAAATTATAGATGTACCTCCAGGTCAGTGGCCAGCCAGACTTCTCAGGATGGCTCCGGAGGAACTTTCAGCTGAAGAGAACAGGAAGTCTCATGTCAGGAGAGCACAGCCAGGACAGAATTGTTTCACATCAGCTACTTCAGGCACTGTTCTCTACAGAACTCCTTTCGCAGTCACTTCCTAGTTTGTCCCCTCAGGGAACAGTGACCTACCTGCCAATGAGTCACATCCCTGCTTCTATTTTAAACCTAATGTGGCTCTTTCTCTACAAACTACTGACATCCAAAAGGGATTAAGTTGATTGAGTCAGACATTTTACTAAGTTGACAAGGAATCCGACTAAGCAATCCAGTTGATAAACGCGTGCTCTATGTTTGGAGGCTTGTTCGGTCCATGTCCACCGTCCTCCCTTGACTGGGGCCCTGATCATGCCTGAAAGAGACTCTACCATACTTTCTTTCAATGCATGTAGCATGTGGCCAATTAACCAATAATCAAAGCTCAAAGACTCATGGTCAAGACTAGGTGCTATATTAGAAGTAAAACACATAGTTCTTGGTACATTTTTATTACTACTACTATATTTTATTACCATTTTTATTACTATTATGGTATGGATCTAGTTGTAGTACCCTCCCACTCAAAAGCCTCCCATGGCTCCCCATTGCCCAGAGGATAAAGCCCATACTGTAACCCTAACCTTCTCTGTTTCCCTTCATCCTACCAAACCAGGTATAATTTTTTTTTTCTAACAAACCATCCTAAATTTCAGCCATATTATACTGTAAGTATTTATAGCATTGGGCAAACATTATTAAAGGAAGAAATCAGACTTCAATTTGACTTTCTCTGGCTTAATGAAACTCATATTTTCTATTTGAATTCCAGAAAGAGCTCAGTATTAGACATAACTAAGTGAGGATTTGATTCCTGACTCAACATCATCCCTGATGAACAGGAAAGATCTGGAAAATCACTTTGTCCTGGAAGAGAAAACTGAGGCTCAAGGAGGTTAAGTAGCTTGGCTTAAATTATTCACTAAATAAATGCCACCGTTAATCTAAGTCAAGATATTAAGGACAGGGAGACTGGGTATGGTGGCACATACGCCTGTAATCCCAGCACTTGGGAGGCTGAAAATAGGAGGATTACTGTGAATTTGATCTGGGTAGTGAGACCCTGTACTAAATATATTTTAAAAAAAGATATTAGGGACAGGGAATCAAAGCTAGAACCTTGATCATGCTAGATGAGCATTCAGCTACTGATAGGACTTCTCTAGTTTTGTGTCCCAGAGGTTTTATGGTGGCATACTCTAATAAACATCATTAAATAAATTATCATAATATATTTAAATTGGCTATAAATAAAAGGTTAAACTTTCTCTCTTTGTTTTTTTTTTTTTTTTGTATTTTAGGGAAGAGTCTATAGGATGTTAAAGGTCTCACTACTAGATCCAACTCATAGTGATCCACCTGTTTACAGCCTCCCAAGAACTGGGATTATACGCATGCACCACCATGCCCAGTCTCAATTGCCATCTCAGCGTGCCCTGGGTGGAGGCCTGGTGGGGATCAAACCCCAGCCCCTGCTCCTGCTTGCAGGTACTTTAATCTGCTGAACTATAAAAAGTTAAATTTCTTTCTTTCTTTCTTTCTTTCTTTCTTTCTTTCTTTCGTCTTTTTGAGACAGGGTCTCGCTATGCAGTTCAGGCTGGCCTTGAGCTCACTTTTGTAGCCCAGGCTGGTCTTGAACTTGCACCGATCCTCCTGCCCCAGCCTCCCAAGTGCTGGGATTACAGACGTGCGCCACCACACCCAGTAGAAGGTTAAACTTTCTAACCAAGGTTTTCATAAGATATTACGATGCTCTTGACTAATCTTAGAAAACTAGATTTAAAACCAAAGCTTTGGGCTGGGGAGATAGTTCAATAGAATAAGCACTTGCCTGGGAAGCTCAAGGTCCTGAGTTCATATCCCCAGTACCGCCAAAAATAAAAATTAAAAAAAAAAACCATATATAAAAGCGAAATTTCAATATTTTATTAAGATAGTTTCTTGTGTTTCCCACCATTAGGCCTTCAGTTACTAAAAATTGAGCTTTAACAGTTAAAGATCATTTAAGTGGTATATTGGGGACCCCTTAGGGAGCCTCCATTTTCCTGCCAGGTGTTAGCGAGCATGGCAGGAAGAAAGAGCAAGAGACAAAAAGACGGTAAGGGGGATCTGGGGTGACAGGTTGTTCATAGGAAACAAAAGGCCACGAGACAACCACAAACCTAGCATTTATTAATTGAGAAGAGGATTATCAGATCACTTGAGAGGGCCCTAGTGATCGTAAGCTAATGAGACCTCTAAAGTCTTAGTGGTATTAGCCCTAGTAGGTGGGGGAATATGGCCCATCCCGAATGAGATCATGGGAAATCTCAAAGGGTGAGACCCAAACTCTCAAGCCTCCATCCATCGTTCAGAAAGTTTGTCAAACTAGTTATTGCAAAATTATGGTCACCAACAGTGTTGGCTTGTAAAAGTTTCAATAATCTTCTTAGGATTGGTTAAATGAGTGATTAGCTTAGTTTATGACACAACCTACAAAAGTGAGACTAGAGAAATATCTAAAGACAAGCTATGCAACAGGTCTAAGCTTTAAAGTTAACTTTATAGAGTTAAGACCACGTAAGTTTAGTACATACAAAGTAGCTAATAGGCGCTCTCTTTTATATAATATACATCTAGAACTTAGACATACAAAATGATCAGAAGTTTAGATGTAGCCCTACCATGTAAAACTTAACCTATATCTGTTAGCTTTAATTAAACCAACTTTCCCCTATAGGGTCCCCCTTTTGCTTTTATGTAGACAAGATACATTTGTACATTGGGTAATAAATCTACTTGTGGTCACTGGCACTTTTCCTGGACTTACTTATGAAAGCTCTAAAGGGGACTTACCAGCTCTGATGATAACCTCGTGATACATGGAACGTATTTGCGTTTCTCAAGAGCAGGCCTTCAAAGATATAAAATTGAAAAATACCTTATCATGCTAGTGATGCGCATGCCAATCCTGCATGATATAACAGAGAATAGTCCTGGTCCTCGAGTCAGTCTGGGAAGGTTATATTTGTAACCTCATGAAAAGATATTGGAATTCTCTGAAGTTAACTCCAATCTCCCCTTTCCAGTGCAACCCATGGTGAGACTGAAGACACTAAGGCCTATTTGCAGTTATGGGGGACAAAAGGGGCCGTAAGTCCAGATAAGGGGATGGTTAACCAAAATAAAAGGCCACAACTCCAGGCTGACTCCAGGGGTTTTATTAATTTTTTAAGAAGGGAGTGGCTAGAGGATGAGTGACTGTAAGAGTGGTGGGAAATACCTGAATGCCTTGAGTTGGGCTAGGTAGGTGGTCCAAAGTCCACTCTGCAATATGCAGAGAGAAGGATATGTAGAAAGAGTAACCCACATAACACAATTTGAGGCAGCACCTAATGTTTTGGGTTCAGTGCTTCAGCTCTGATGTGGAATTTTTGGTGCTCAAGGAAGTCATAGCCTCCTTCTTGAGGTTTAGCCCAGCTCACAGCAGGGAGCATCTCCCTCCTGCTCTGCTCACACACATTGTCGGGGAGCTACAGAGTCAGGGTAACACTGGCCTGTCACCTTGCTTCAAAGTCTACACGTCAGCACCTTGGCTGGATTAGTTTTCACTGCTTGAAGCCAATTGAAAGGGTAAAGAAAAGTCCTAGCGAGCCCTGAACAGATCAATACATAGAACGAGGACCAGGCTTAGCCAAAATGCAGACAGTTGGTCTTCTTTCAAGAGGAATCATCCAGGTAGTCCCCTACAACGTGACACAGCCAGCCAGATGATGTGAATACTTTTCAAGGCTTGTGCTTGTGTGACTATTATGTAATTGTGTTATAATGGTGTCTCGGTTACTCTTCTCCCTCTTTTTTATTGCATTTAATAAGAAATAACAATGTGACAGTTTCAAAACATGCATTTCCAGTATTTGATACAATGCATATTGTTGTTCTCCTAGTAGTTATATAGAGTACAGGGTGTAGACATGAAAATTTTTCTAATCATTATTGGTACAAAAAAATTTCTTCTCATTGAACTAAGAGAAAGTAGTTGTATACATAATCTAATGTTCCATATTATTGGCAAAACTGGCAATGCTGGAAGCTGTTGATTTAAGCCTTTTACAGCTCTGCATACTAATCTAGTTTTACATTTTATGCCTCGTGGTTAAACTTTTCTGCTGGGTGGTTAAGGACAAGTTAAAGCAAGACCTATATAACAAAACATGTAACTTTTGTATCTCCCAAGGTCAGTCAAATTCTCCCAAGGCCAGTCAAATACTCTTCTCTCATTGCTGGGACAAATACCTGACACCCAAAATGAAGGAAGGAAAGATTTATTTAGCTCACAGTTACTGGAGGGTTCAGTCCATACTCCGCTGTCTCCAAGGCTGAGTGGCACAGGGCACAGAGTATCCAGTTCATGGCAGTGGAACAGCAATAATGGCAATAGAAACACAGAGAGAGTCTGTGTCTCTGTCTCCTTATATTACATTCAGGCTCTCTGCCTCAGGCGGGGTGTAACACTCATGCGCATAATCCCAGCAGTACTAAGACTCATAATTTCAGCCTCGGATCACCCATAATCCCAGTGGATCATGAGTTAATCTCAAACTCCAGAAGTCCCCACCCCATGACTGCATGAGGCTTTTGGGGAACAACTAGACACAAAGCATAACAAACAGCTAAGAGATACCTAAACAATCTGCAGTCTAAGCGAAGTCACTCAAAAGATCGGGAAGTAGACATACAGTCCATCTATAGGCAAGTGCATTCGACTTTGCAGCCTGTTAAGAGAAATAGGTTTAGGCAAAACTTTCCTTATGTCATTTAGTAGTTTTTAATTAGATAAAAGTAATGATTAAAGTTATTTTATTCTAAAATAGGAATTTGAATGTTATTTCAGAAATAATAATAAAATCTAATCTTTTTTCTTCTTTCTTCTTTCTTTCTTTCTTTCTTTCTTTCTTTCTTTCTTTCTTTCTTCTTCTTCTTTCTTTCTTTGCAGTACCAGGGACCAAACTTAAGGCATTGCACTTGCCAAGCAAGCACTTATGCCACTGAGCTATATCCCCAGCCAAAAATCTAATATTTTCAATATAGTAATGCTATCATCATAATCATGCTAAAATGCTATGTTGTTCCTAATCTCAAATTTTATGGGTGGAATTTTATATAATGTTTTTTCTTTTTTTAATTTTAATTTTATTTTTAGTACTGGGTCTACAGGGTCTCATTACACAGAACAGACTCATAGTGATCCTCCTGTTTTCAGCCTCCCAAGAGCTTGGAATACAGGTGTGCACCACTATAATTGTTATTGTTAACATTCTACAGGAATTCAATGTCTAAAAACCATGACTGGTAAAATAAATAACAGTGCTACAGCCCTATTTTATATTTCAGGGTGCTTGGCATCCAGTTAAAGTTATGACAGTTACACCTACTGCTCCCTACTTCAGAACTGGTATGAATTATCTGCTGGGTGCTCTCCATTCCTCAGCAGGCTGCCTCCACTACCTTGGGCTCCTGCCCACCTGTAGTTGGCCTGAGCTGTTCAACCCCAAGGAAAGTGTTCATAGCATTAACAAGGCAAATTGTCAGTTAAGAGAGCAGTGCTTTCAGGAGATTTTAACTTAGGGTAGGAAGCCATTGGGATGCAGAAGACATTTCTTTGTTTGCTGCTGGTGTTTGAACTTTGGACCTTCCGCATGCTCTCTAGATTCCAAGACGACATACAGCGCAAAGATATCATTCATTGAAAACAGGACTCTTTTGGACTCATTTCTTTTTAAAAATATTATTGTTCTTTTGTTTTCTCCTTGTTATGTGTTCTTTTCTGTTACTTTTATTTAATTCTGTTAATTTCTTTTCATTCCTCAATAGACACCTTTATCTCATTTTCTCTTTTACTTTTAATCTTTTCTTTCCTTACAAAATGTACTTAGGGGCCCCTAAAATGTATTTAGGGGCCTAAAGTGCCTGCCTAGTGAAGTTTAGGCAAGCACAAGGACTGTGGCTCAATCCTGGGCACCACATGCTGCACCAGCCCTACTCCCAGGGCAGGCTGAACCAGCAATAACACAAATAAATAAATGAGGTTTAAAATAAAATAAAATTTAACAAAATGTATTTAGTACAGGGTCTACAGCGTCTTACTACACAGATCCGACTCCTGGTGATCCTTCTGTTTTCAGCCTCCCAAGCGCTGGGGTTACAGGCACATGCCACCACACCCAGTCTCTCATCTTTATTTTCTTTTACAAATTACACTTTTTATTCTCCCATCCCCCATCCCCTCTATCTTTACTAGTATAACTATTAAGCCTTATGGATCTTTATTTAGTTAACTCTAAGCAATTACTATTGAAGTTTTTTTTATTTTTTATTTTTTGTATTGTGGCTGGCTCAGCCTGCCCTGGGGTGGGGCTGGCATAGTATGTGGTGCTGGGGATTGAGCCTCGGTTGCTGTGGTTGCCCAAGCTTTCCTAAGCAGGCACTTTACATCGCTGAACGATCTTTCTGGCCCTGAAATCTTTTTTATTAGTGGAGTATAGTTGTTGTGTTTAGTAGATATTTACTATGCGTCAATGTTTAGTTGGTCTCTGTATTTATGTAATAATTATAGATCACTTTTGAGTGGTTAAGAATAGTACATTGTTGTTTCTTATGGACTGTCAATATTCAGATGTCTTTGACTATATTATTATTGTAGATTTTGCTATTACCAGGGTGGCACAGTTGTTGCTGTTAATTGGCTTTCACTCTATGCCAATATATGGATTATCTGTGCATCATTAACAATACTGTGGTCCCTTTTCAGACTACTGGGTCCTGGACCAATTGCACTATACTTTTCTCTCTTAAATTAATGGAGGGTTTGGACCTTGAGACATGGACAGAGGCCTAAACAGTAGACACTTAAAACATCACCATACTAGCAATAAAATATTTTCAATATAATTGACCTTCAAACCTCATTGTGTTTGCAGGCATGTACACGTGCACATAAGCCCATAAGCACACACACACACACACACACACACACACACACACACCACTACTCCAACAGGAACATGAGAAGGCAAGGCAACAAAAATGCCCTCAGAAATCTCCTAGTCCCCCAAAGCTGCTCCAAGAAGCACCAATGGTGAGGATTACAAAAGCCACACACAGATGTGAGGGTAATCTGGCTGCGACCTCTGTCACCCCATTGATCACCACGGTTGATTCAGCTGATCTGGCTGGCTAGGTGTGTGTCCCCTTCCTTCCTCAGCACTCCGTGTGTGTCCCTCCCGAAGCTGTGCACTCGGTCAAAGGGGACGAGCACCCCTGATAGAGGAGGACTGCTTCTTGGTCACGGGTACGTGGCCCAAGTGGCCTTAGCCCTGTTCCCACCCACTACCAAGTACTGTGATCCTGCCTCTGAAACATCAGTGTTAAACCACAATAAAATAAAATAAAATAAAATAAAATAAAATAAGCCATTTAATACTCTTCTGTCATGTACATGGCCAACCTACTCCCTAGAGCCAAAGTACAGAGGAAAGTGATAATTATAATGCTATTTACAACTAAAAGTATATTGCAAAAAAGGAAAAAGATCAGAACTGCCTTATGTTCAAACTTTATACTAAAATATAATTTTTTTATTCTCAAGGTATAGCTGTGATACATGAGAGATTACCTATGTTCATATATCTCTTTCTCTCAGTGATAATACAATCAAACAAAATTATAGGACATATCATACTATACAAAATTATAGTACAAGGTATACTGTAGGAGAGACACAGAGGCTCTCTAGCTGACTTTCTGACCCTGGATTGACAGGAAGATAGCGCTTGGATTTATTAAGGGCCACATTCCTTTCATAGTCCTGTTTCACATGCCTTTCCCAAGAGACATCTAAGAGATGCAAAAAACAAAATCACAAGACTGGACTCACCTCATCTGCTGTAACTGAAGTCTCGCGTGACAAACACTTAAAGGCCTTTCACAGGGGTGGATGCTTCCTCTTTCCAAGACGCACCCTCCGTGCCTCCTTAGCCTTAGATCTTTAATTAATTATAGCAGGAAAGAGATTCCTATTAGTGATATTTTCCCATTGGGCAGTAACTTTGGCAAATTTCTCAAACCTAATAGTACACTCTTCTTTAATATGAACACGAGATTCAGCTAACATTGTGTTAAACCTAACATACTAATTTCACAGGTTATTTTTCATCGTTTGTGTGTATGGATGGCTTCTCCGATCTATATTTCTACATTTACAGCTTTACTTATAATCCTAAACTAGATTACTCAGGATAACATTCTCCATTTTGTTAAATATATATACATTTGTACTCATACCAGAGGTCATGGGATTATATATTCCATTGACAAAATTTGAGTTTTATTCACTTTTTGCTTATCTGTGGTGCTGAAAATGTTTAGAACATACAGGGATAATTTTTACTAAAACTTATTAAACTGTTGAGGAGTTTCAGACACCTTGTAGAGTGTGAGGAGAAAACCATGTTGGAGAAGGTGACACATTTTCTCAGGGTCCTGAAGTGCTCAGAGAGAAATCACCACAGTGAGGCATGCTGGGATTTCTTCATTTAAATCTAATTATTTGACCATAAGGCGTTCCTTCCTGAGCACACATTAAACAGAGTAACTCCTTTTGCACATTCTTTCTACAAAGAAGCTAATTTTGTTCCTTTCCCACAATCCCTCTGGGGCTAAGGTGGCTCTGGGAGCCGCCCTGTGAGCAAAAGGACTGAGGGAGGAGCAGGTGTCGGGGGCAGGCAAAGTTAACCCGAATGGTTGGATGAACTGGGAAGAATTTATAAAACAGCCATGTTTCCAATTATCCAATAAGTCATAAGTATTCTATTTGTCACACCTAAATAGGTATCACATATTCAAAGGTCATTCTTTCTATCCAGTTTTTAAAAAAAATATATTTAATACAGGTTCCACAGGGTCTCACTACATAGATCAAGCTGGTAGTGATCCTCCTGTCTTCAGTGTCCCAAGCGCTGGGATTACAGGTGTGCGCCACCGTGCCCAGCCTCGATGGAGTCTCAGCTGGCCCGGGGGCGGGGCCGGCTGTCTGGGGATCGGCCTCCCCACCCCCATCCCCACCCCGCGTCTGCCTGAGCAGGTGCTTTCATCCGCTGAGCTATCTGGCCGGCCCTTCTATCCAGTTTTAAACTTCATCTGGAACAATGTCATGTCTTTCATCTAAAAACGGGTAGTGAGTCAGGGTAGCGGAAATGGGCAGGATTGGTATTTCAGATGGAGAACGGAAGCGCACCGTGGCCTGGGCTCGCTCGGAAAATGCTACGCAGACCGTTGCCATGGCAACGATGATGGAGGCCCCCCCCCCCCCTTGCCTTCCATTCCAACGGCCGCTCTGCGAGCTAAGGGCAGTTAGACCGCTCCCACAGGGCTGGTGACAGTCCCCGGAGATGGGCAACTGCTGCACAGGTACGTTCAGGTTGCCTCTCCAAGCACCATGTCGCATGGAACAGTTTGTCTTGTCTTCAACTTACGCTCAAGTTTTTTTTCAATTTCTCTACTTCCGGTTTCTGTTCTGATTTAGGGGCTGGGGAGGTAGTCCAGTTGAACAAGCGCTTGCCTGGCAAGAACAAGGGCCTGAGTTCAATCCCCTGTTCTGAGAAAAAAAAAAAAGGAAGAAAAGAAAAAAAAAAAAGTATTTTATAGTTGTCTCTTGTTATTCAATTCGTATTTTTTGATTTTTCTATTGAGATAGTTATATTAAGTGTTTTCACCACATTTAGGGGAATTCGTATTTCGTAATGCAGAGTTTTGTACACACTGTGAGAGAATAGAGCAGGGAGGTCACGCCCAGGCTGCTGTCATGGAGTCAGGAGATTCTTTACATGAAATGAGGCGGCAGGCATTCCACTAAAGGGGAATTCTAGCGATGTCCGTCTGTCTGTGCCGTAGAAGGACTCCTGGGAGAGAAGTGGCAGGGACAGTGCCATCAGGCCAGTGGAGTATACACTTGGTAATGAAGGGAATAAGGGTGACCCCCAGTGGGGGGGGGGGTGTCCCTAGGAAGGAGCCTGCCCCACCCCCAGGGTCTAGACTCAGGTAGGAGGTGCTGAGGGCCAGCTTGGCAGGAGGGTCATTGGCAGCTCAGAGCAGAGCAGGCGCTAGGAGGCCGGGTTCCGTGCTTCCTGAGAGGGTCTTCACAGGCAGGAACACGTCTCTTTTAGATCAAGAATTAAACTCTGGTGACTGCAAACTGGGTTACAGCTTGGCCACTTCCTTGGCTCAGGGTGTTAGTCTTCCAGGGGAAACTTTGGGACAGGAGGATTTGGGAAAGAGAGGAAAAAGAGCTCTGGGTTCAACCTTCCGTGGTTCGAGGTAGAGGCCTCAGATGTTTAGGGAGTCATGTCCCCAGGGAAGCAGGGCATTCCTGTCCCAGATCCACCCTCTGGGTTGTGACCGTGGGAGCGACACTGAAAATCTTAAAGTTTGAGGGCTGAGCCTGACCTCGCTCCTCACTGGCCAGTGGCTTGACTGTCCTTGACTCCTGGCCCAGCGTGGGCCAAGCTTTACAGACAATGGCAGCTGCAGGGCACTAGAGCACGCATAGCTGGAGGGCTTCGGGTTCAAGTACTTCTGGATCTAGCTACCTTTTTCACAAATGACAAGTTTGTTACTGCTGCAGAGAATCACAGATATTTAAGGTGTTTGCTGTCCTGCCGTTACACAGTGTATACATGTATCAATAAAACTGTACCCCAAAATGTGTACAGTTTTTGTGTCAAAATGTTGAGGGGTAGGGAATGATTCCTAAGGTAACCTAAGGTCTTTTTGCTTCACAAGGCTAACAGCTATCTCTGTTGTGATACATTCCCAGGCTCCTGCCTCCTGGCTACAGAACTAGTTCCTTCAAAGTCAAGACGATCCATGGCCCATGCCAACCAGTGCTTTGGACGAGTTTGCCTGTGGCTGCAGGAAAGTGCACACCCCAGAAAGGACGAGAACAGAGGTGCTGTGCCACTTTGGTCATCACGTGCAGGCCTGAGCCGGATTTCTGGCTTGCCGACATCCCGTATTTAAGAGAAAACTCTAAACATGCTAAGCCACGTTCTCCTATGAGACCTGTGCAAATTTAAACTTGTTAACTCAATCAGCAGTCCTACAACTGCAGAAGTGAGGGTCTATTTACAGCTAAAGTTCTGAGTGAGTAAAGGTCTCACTTCAGTGTTTAGATATTTACCTGATTTTTAGCACTGAGTTGACATTTGTACGATGCCAGATTTTTTTAATGGAGACATTCTTCAGAATAATTTTAGATGCACCAAAAAAGAGGTAGAGAGAATAACTTGAGGGCCAGCCAAATAGCTCAGCGGATTAAAGTGCCTGTAAGCAGGCCCAGGGGCCAGGGGTTCAACTGAGACTGGGCATGGTAGCGCACACCTGTAATCACAGCTCTTGGGAGGCTGTAATCAAGCAGATCATTAGAAGTCTGGATCTAGTAGTGAGACCCTGAATACCCTGTAGACCCTTCCCTAAAATTAAAGAATTTGAATACCCTTCCTCAGCTATCGATTTCCTTTCTTATTTATTTGATACAGGGTCTTGATATTTGTCCAGGGTTCTGGGCCGGCATAGCATGAAGTATTGGGGATGGAACTCAGGTCCTTGTCCTTTACCAGGCAGGTGCTTAGACTGCTGAGCTATCTCCACAGCCCTTGGTTTCCTTTTAAAAATAACATCTTATCTTAGTGAAATTCATTTGTTATAAGAATAGATTGTTGTTAACTACAGTCCAGAGTTCTCTTGAGGTTAACTCAGTGCTGCATGGTTCTTTAGGTTGAAACAAGCACTTGGTTATTTATCACCATTGCAAAGCAGTTTATCTGCCCAAAATATTTCCTCTATTTATCCCTCTTGCTTTTTCATGGAACCTCTGATAACTGCTGAAAGTTTTATTCTCTGTACTTGAACTTTCCCTCGGTTTCATAGTGTTAAAGTTGTAGACTCTGCAGCTCTATCAGACTTACGCCACTAAGCACCATCTGTATAAGATGCTGTTTCTATCATTTTGTGGCTTGACAGTTCAATGATTCCCTACTAGTGAATGATGTTCCTTATCTACTTAAGTTTGTTGATAATTCTTCCATTGAGGGACATCTGAGTTGCTTCCCATTTGAGCAACCTGGAGAAAAATTGCCAAAAACATCTCTTTGCAGGTTTTTGTGTAGACATAATTTACTTGGGTAGATACCTAGGGATTTGGAACAGTTCTGCATATGGTAATTACAATTAGGTTTTCCTTTTTAGACATTTCTTAGGATTCAAAGTGAACTCTTTTCAGTCTGGCACTTTCTCTTCTTTGAAGTTACTAATTATTTTTTTTAAAAACTTTATTTATGTTATGGCCGGCTCAGCCTGCCCTGGGTGGGGGTGGGGTGGCTGGTGTAGCATGTGGTGCTGGGGATCGAACAGTGGTCCCTGTGGTTGCCTAAGCTTGCCTAAGCAGGTGCTTTAGACTGCTGAGCTATCCTGCTGTCCCTGAAGTTACTAATTATTGATTCAACGTCTTTAATATATATACGATTATTTAGATTATGTTTCTCTTCACGTAACTTTTGGAACTTTCTATCTTTGGAGGAATTAGAACATTCCCGCCATGCTATCCAGTCGATTGGCAGAGAGTTTCCCAAAGGGTTCCTTTTTATCTATGGACTCAAAACTGATTATTCCTCTGATTGCGGGTATTGGTCCTTTGTGTCTTTTACTTTTTCTTTGTCTTTGGCCTGGCTAGAAATTAATCAATTTTGCTGATTGTGTCAGAGAACTAGATTTTAAGTTTGTTGATTTTCAGGTTTTCATTACTTTGCTTGCTCCCATAATTGCTATTTTTCCTCCTATCTGCTTTATATTATGCTATGTTACTGTATTCCCAAGTTTCCTATCACAGAAGCTAAAATTATTAAATTTATATAATATTGCATGCAATGTTATGAATTTCCTCTGAAAATTGGGTGTGCTGTGTCTTTAAAATCCATGAGATATATTCTAATTTAATTTTTTTGAGGCAGGGTCTCACTGTGTAGTTTAAGTTGGCCTTATCCTTTGAAGAATATTTGGTTTTGACTCTAAATATTCAGAAAATTTCCAATTCTCTCTGTTATTGCCTTTTACCTTAATTCCTTCGTGGGCTGGAAGTATGTTTTATGTTATTTCTACCTTTTCTTTTTCTTTTTTTTCTCATTATACTTTGTTTTAATGGGTCTCAAAATTCTTTTTTTTTTTTTTTTAATTTTATTTATTTATTTATTTGTTTGCTTGTTGTGTTTGTTTGTTTCTTTATTTATTCATTTTGTGGCTGGCTCAGCCTGCCCTGGTGGTGGCGCTGGCGCAGCATGTGGTGCCGGGGATCGAACTGCAGTCCCCGCAGTTGCCTGAGCCCTCCTAAGCAGGCGCTTTAGACCACTGA
>PVKN010000364.1:0-19935 GCA_004027915.1 Capromys pilorides | reverse complement strand
TCTCAAAATTCTGTGGCAGATTTTTGGTCAAGTTGTTTCCATTAAAATGTATTGATTTTAAAAACTAATAACTTAAAAACTGCCACACACACACACACACACACACACACACACACACACACACGAATGGTCCACAAAACATTTTTTCCTTCTGAAGGGTTTACAATGCATTAATAACAATGCATTGTAAAATTCACCTTTTCAATGTGTTGAGGCAAGAGGGATGAGCCACAATGATGGGGGTGAAATGTGACTTTGAGTACAGCCAGCATCCTATTGTTAAGTGAGATGCACAGATATTAAGGAGGCCCAGCAGGATGCTAGTGCTTTGATGAGCTCCCGTGTCCGTCTAAGCCAAGCACCAGGCTGTCTTTAAATAAATGTATCGTCTCACTGTTAAGGAGGCTAGAAGTCCAAACTCAAGACGCAGGCAGGTGCATCCTCCCAAAATCTCTAGGGAAGGGTTTCCCTTTAACACTTCCTAGCTGTCGCCACTTTGATAGCGGCCTTGGCTCCGTGGCTTTCAGCTGTAGTTCTTCCTCTCCCTCCATCACCATAGGGCATTCTCCCCTCATGACTCTGTTTGTTCTCTTGGTAAGAAAAAAAAAAAAAAAAAGTCATATTGAGTAGGGACCCACCTCGCTCCAGTGTGACCACTAGGGGGCGCAGCTCCCATGATTCTATGTGCAAATAAAGTCAAATCCCGAGGAACGGGATTAGAAACTTCAATGTGTATATGGGAGATAGAATTTGCTCCATCTCTGAGTTCCACTTTACCTAATTTATTCTATTCCTGCTGGATCTGTCAAGTAATAATAAAGAGTGCTGAACTCTTCCATTCTAGTGGTGGACTAATGTATTTCTGACTGTAGCTCCATCCATTTCTGCCTGTTTTTCCTGTTTCCTGGCTTGTTTCTTTTCCTCTCTCCATCCACTGGGGAGCATGTCCCAGAAGTAGCAGCTTTTGTGCATTGCCATCACCGCCTACTTGAGCCACAGCAGAGGCATTGTTCAACCGCCTCTATGTAGTAAGTTGCTCTACTTTTCTCCTAGATTCTACTAAGGTCCTCATGGAAGTTGTTCCCTGTGATGCTGCAGAGGATGAGAAACAATTTATTGCCAAGGTAAGTTTGTCTTTTGTTGTCTGAGACGGAAATGTGGTCTTCTTGGTTTCTTCCTTTTTCAATCAAACTCAGCAATGAAGAAGTCTGGTCGTATATGCTGTAGATGACATTCATAGTTTTGTCTGGTGAGGAATGTCCGCCGTGTCTACTACCAAATGACACTTGAATCAAGATGGAATTCAGTTGGGCATGGTGTCCAGCATGTGCCTGTAATCCCAGCTCTAGTGAAGCTGAGCTGAAAGGGATCACAATTTAAGTCCATGTTGGGCAACTTAGTAACTTACTGTGCCTATGTCTCAACGTAAAATGTTTTTAAAAAGCTGTGAACACAGCTACTTTGAAGGTTCCAAGTTCAATCCCCAGTACTACAAAAATAAAATAAAGTAAATAGGGCCAGCAAGATAGCTCTGCAGACTAAGAGCCTGCTTAGTCAAGCACAGGGAGCAGGGTTCAATCCCCAGCACCACATGCTGCATTGGCCCTGCCCCAAGGCATGCTGAGCCGGCCCAAGACTAGGCTTGGCAGGGCATGCCTATAATCCCAGCACTGGCAAAGCTGAAAACAGGAGGATCACTATGAGTCTGAGCTGCATAGTGAGACCCTGTACGAAATACATAAAAAATAATAAAATAAAAAGATAGCATTCATGTATGACAGCCTCAGTTATCACCTGTGTAGTAATGAACATTTTTCTCAGTCTTTTGTACTTGCCAATCCAAATGGACCTAGGAAGTTGTCTAAACAATGTATGCCCTTTGCTGCAAGATACTCTCTCTCTATTGGAGATTAAGGTTGAGTTTCCCCCTTCAGTGTTCTAATATCACCACGATGAACAAAGCATCTGTGCACACCAGACTGGGTGTGCTGTGACCCCCATGGTCCTCACAGTGTCTTCTCTTGTGTCACTGCAGGTGGAGACCGCGGCTAACGGACACTGTATGTATTCATTCCAAACTCACTATGCAAAAATCTAAGTGCTGAAAATGGTGGACTTTCTTGCTTCTGTTTAGAGAGCTACCCTAACCTCAGAGTCCTGCTGAAAAGCAGTGGCAGGGGTGTGGTGAAAGAGGCCGAAGAGTTACGGCTGAGAATGTACTACAGTCCTTGGGAGCAGATGTGTCATTTCAGGAGCGCGTTTTTGTATGAAGGAGGCATAGAGACTATGCATGCATGTGTGTGTGTGTGTGGTGTGTGTGTGTGTGTGTATGTGTGTGTGTGTGTGTGTGTGTGTGTGTATTTCCTCAGAAAGTACATTCCCATGCCCCCCAGAAAAGAGGAAGAAATAAATCCAGTCCTGCTGCCCATTCTGGTTCATGAATTGGTACACTGAACTCTCATCACAGAAGATTTGATTAGTTGACTACTCCCAGTCCTTAGATAGAGATGGTGCAGAGGTGAATGACCCAGGCTCTTGCTATGTAAGTGGAAAAGACAAATGTAAATACAGGCACGGGACCCAGTGTTGATGCTCTATGCTAGGGAACTGTATTCATCACTGAGCCATATAATAACTAATCACTGTGCCAGGGTGTTGCAGCACCTGTGTATAAGCCTGGAAGGAATAGGTCCTACTGATACCCCAAATGCTACCTGTCTGTCATTGTAAGGAGGCCTCGTTGGTCACATGACCCACGGCGCAGTCCATGCGTTTAACAGCAGACTCTGGCACGGGCATTAATATAAAACATACAAAGGTGTTTCACATGGTTCTAGGCAGGTCATGCACTAGAGTGTGAAGCACTTGGTAGAACAGCGCAGGTCACAGTGTGCCAGCCCTGGGGACGCTGCTCAGCCCCTCACTCACTGATGATAAGCACCCCTGAGTTATTTCATTGTATTCCATAGCATGGTCACCACAAGCATCAGAAGTACTCAGATTCATCAGCACACACCCGCAAGGGGCAGCGGTGAGGAAGAACTCATGGCTCTTGGTTGGTAGCTTAAAGTCCTCTTGTTGCAAATTTCCAGGACAGCAGGTTAGAGACTGTGAGCGCCCAGCCTACCCTGAGCTCTATCATGATCTGTCCTGTGCCCATGCATGGTGTGAGTGTAGACACCAGTGAATCGGTGGATGTGCCACTGCATTAAAAGGAAAAATTTCACACCCTTCGGAATGGTTTATAAATGGTCAGATTTTAGTATCTTTAAATTATCTGCAAAGCTGGGGAGATAGCTCAGCAGCAAAAGCACCTGCCTGGCAAGTGCAAGTCCCAAGCCCAAGTTCGATCCCTGGTACAAAAGAAAAGAAAAGGAAGTAAAAAAAGAAAAGAAGCAGCCCTGGTTTCTTTTCTCAACAGATTAAAGTGCCTGCTTAGGCAGGCACAGGGGCTGGGGGTTCGATTCCCAGTCTGCTGTGCCAGCCCTGTCCCCAGGGTGTGCTGAGACAGTGATTGAGACTGGGCATAGTGATACGCACCTGTAATCCCTGCACTTGGGAGGCTGAAAAACAGGAAGGATCACTATGAGTCCAATCTGTGTAGTGAGACCCTGTACTAAATACATACATACATACATACACAGATACATGCATACATATATACATACATACATATATTATCTGTAAAACATTAACAAATGAATATAATAGAATATTTTGCCTGGTACAAGATTTTATAGAAGACATGATATGTATGATAGTGGTACATGTGGATCTTCGGGGAAAAATAATTTGGAAGACGTCAAGAAAATAGTGGCAATTAAGCTTGGCTTCTACGTGGGCAAAAGAAGCCATGGATTCAGCCTTTTGTCTATTTCATTTTGATGCAACACACACCTCGGGGTCTTCCATTTCTTAGGTCAATTGTTTCACAACGATGAGGTGGCCTTTAGCTGCCGATCAAAGGCTCTGCTTCTCAGTTCTGTCCTCCTCCCTTACGCCCAGCTAAGTAACACAGCACTGTTGAATAATGTGAGGGCCACAGGATCACTGTCCTTCTGTGTCTTCCTAGTTTCCGCCAGCAGCTTGGTGAACTCGCTGCTTCCAAACAGAACAGAGAGGGAGGATCCACTGTGTGCTCTGGTAAGGTCGCTTGTCATTCTCTGAAATAGAAGTACTACTTTCTTGGCTCCTTCCCTTGCCACCTGAAGTTAGGCATGATGCTCTGAAGATGTATGTTATAGGTAATGTGGAGAATTCCCTTGGCGGGTAGAATTTCAAGACAGAGTTATGTTATTAACTGAGATCTGATTCATGACATTAAGAAATGACAGCATTATTTTTGTAAAGCACAGACCAGTACACTTTATCCTCAGTGGCGTTTTTTTTCCTACTAGGAAACACATTTCATAAATATCAAGCATTGTAGACTTCAACTACCACCCCCCCATGAAGAATGTGTTGTTTTGGCCATGTAGATTTGCTGTCCTTCTGCCTTGGAGTTTCCTTGTCTCCACCACTGCTTTTCATTGATTTTCTAATGTTACCATTAGGAAAGATCTGTGCACACTGAACACAGGGTGGTGTGAGTCTTCCAGTGATTCCTTCTCTGTAATTACAGGTGGACTCCAGGAGAGCAGTGGATGGTACGTATGGGGCTCGAGCACTTGCTGGTGAGTTGTGAAGGGACAGGCAGCCTATCTCGTGGCTCTCGCGTGCAGAGCCACGCTGATTCCAGGATCCTGCCATAAGTGAAGGCTGAGGATGTGGTGCTAGAAATTGATTTTCCACATAAAAATCTACAGCTGTTTTCTGGAGCCCCTGGAGGCAACATTGGGTTGGGGGGGGGGAGCTGTATGCAAATGACAAAGGTGTGTCCGTGTGTGATTGTGTGGCTCACTAGACATATTCGGTGGTACCCTAGCTCAAGAATGCTTTCTTTTGCAAACAATTTGGTTCTCAAAAGCATTTGGCAAATTTTTGTTTTTGCTTGCAAACTCTACATGGGTGACAAACACAACTGTAGCTGTCTTTCCCATGCAAACACAACTGTGGCTGTCTTTCCCATGCAAACACAACTGTGGCTGTCTTTCCCATGCAAACACAACTGTAGCCGTCTTTCCCATGCAAACACAACTGTGGCTGTCTTTCCCAAAGTTGTGGCACCAGTTCAGTTTGTGAACCGAGGTACCACTGTACTCCCTGTGTTGCAAGTATCCGTGTTGTCAACCTAAAATGCCAACCTCATTGGAGAATAATTATAGTGACATGTGAAAAATAATCCAACTGTGAACATCTTTTGTGTATATTTCACTACATCTCAATTTATGTCTTCACTTTTATATTTTAAAGAGAAAAAACAATGATACAAAGTTTCAAAACAAGAGAATAACAACAGTTAATACATTGGGTAATGTTATCTTCAAAATAGTTGCTCAGATTATAGAACATAGGCATGAAAATGGTTACAAGATATAAGCATGGAAACAGGCAGGTGAGGAATCTCCACATGGATTTCTACAGTGGCTGTACCAGTCTACACTCCCACCAACAGTGGAAAAGCGTTCTCTTTCTTCCACAGCCCCTCCAGCACTTGCTATTGGTTGATGGTAGCCATGCTTTCTGGGTGAGTTGGAATCTCAGTGTTGTTTTAATTTGTATCTTCTTCTTATTCTTCTTTTTTTTTGTGTGTGTGTGTGGTACTGGGTATTGAACTCAGGACCTTGCGCTTACCAGGCAAGTGCTTCTTCTGAGCTATCTCTCCAATCCTGTATCTCTTGATGGCCAGTGTTTTCTGGTACTAGGGATTGGACTCAGGGCCTTCATTCTGAGCTACATCCCCAGCTCTTTTTTTTTTTTTTTTTGTGGGACCGGGGTTCGAACTCACCCCCTTGCTCTTGCCAAGCAGGCACTTGTGCCACAGAGCTATCTCCCCGGCCCTTGATGGCCAATGTTGTTGAACAGTTTTTCATATATGTTTCATATAAATATTTATAAATATTTCACATTTATTTGCCATCTGTATTTCTTCATCTGAGAAGTGTGCATTCATTTCAGATGCTCATTTTTGGACTGAGTCTTAGAATTAGTGGGGTCTAAGTTTTTTTTAGTTCCTTATAGATTTTGATAGAAGTCCTTAATCTGAGAGACAATTGGATAAACTTTTTTTTCCTACTCTATTGGTGATTTCTTTTAATGTGCAAGAGTTTTTTTTTTTTTTTAAATAAGATCCCAGTTATTGATTCAATGAACATTTTTAAAACTTACCAGAACACAGGGCAATGTTCACAGGGCTCTAAAAGAATAAAACTGTTTCCTGATTTCTGTTACTGGGCCAGTAGCAACTTCATTTAGTTGAATTTCGGCTTCACCTGTTGATATACTCTGTGTTTGCTCTTGGCTTTTACTTTATTATTTTATTTTATTTTGTGGCCTGATGATTTAACCCAGAGCTTTTGAATACAGCTCCAGCACCTACTATCTTTCCCCTTTTTATTCTCTTCTTTTTTTTTAGGAATCAGAGATTGAACTCAGGACCTTGCACTTGCCAGGCAGGCACTTGTGCCTCTGAGCTATCTTCCTGCCCCCTTTTATTCGTTAATTTTGTGGATTGTCTAGTGAGCCCTCCAACTTACGATGCTGCCTGATGGCTTTTGGATGGTCATGATCTTTCACTCTTTACACTTACCTCATTCACACTCCCTTTCCATGGAATGCCTCAGAACAACTCTAATAATGGCAGTTAACACCACCTGAGATTGGAAAGATGCAGAGAAAAGGTGCCCTTTGCCCGGTTCGCTGACCTACATTTGTAGGCAGGAGTCAGCAGGAAGGGCCGTCAAGTTCCTAGGCCTCTACTAAGGCTGGAACAGGAGTGAGTTTACATTTTCCCCCTGCTCTTATGAAGTTGATAGCTTTTTTTTTTGTGGAACCGGGGATTGAACTCAGGACCTTACGTTTGCCAGGCAAGTGCTTATTCTACTGAGCTATCTCCCCAGTCCCTTGTCTTTTTGATACAGGGTCTCACTATGCAGTTTAAGTTGGAATTGAGCTCACTTCGTAGCCCAGGCTGGTTTCAAACACACAACTATCCTCCTGCCTCAGCTTCTCAAGAGCTGGAATTATAGGCACGTTATTCTCCTGTTCTTAGAAATCACTTGATAACCAGTCCTAGTTTGGACACTATTGGCTGATTGCAATCTGGTGGAGAAACATGTTTCGGCGGGAGGGAAGGCTCACAGACATTTTTCAATGCAGGGCAAGTGGGAAGACCCTGGCTCCTGTGCAGGTTGAACTCAGGACCATAGAAGGGGCTGATCCACAGTCCAGGGTGTCCCTGCTACACCCAGTTATGGCCTGGGTAGCATTGCTTCCTGAGTATATCTGACATGTTCTGGAATCTTCAGTCCCAAACCCTGTCTTCTCACTCTCATAGACAGAAGAATCTTAGCCCCGCCTGGCCACTCTCAAGGCCATGCCTGTGTGCTCATTTTTTTCTATCCCTGAGCTCAGAGCTCTCTGAGGTCCAAGTGTGGCCAATGAATTCCCTCAGGGCTAGGATATTCTGGGATGTAGAAAGTCTGCTGACTCTGCATGTCTAGCCTATAGAGTCTGGTGTCTTCCCAGCCTGTGCTCCAGGGTGAGGGGTCTGAGGGTGGGCCCCTGACAGCACTGTGTCCCCCAGCTCCACTACTCCGTCCACTGTGATCTTGGCTGGAAGGAGTCTATGGTCTCTGCCTGTCTCCTCTGTGTCCATGTGGTCCTCCTGGAAGTCATGTGGAACTGGGTGTTGACTTCCTGGAACTATGTATCTCTGGGTCCTCACATGCTCTCTGGCTCTACTGAGGCAACACCAAGAGAAGGAGTCCTGCTGCCTCGGTTTGGGGTCTCTAGGTGTGGGTGACCCTAGGTAGCAGCCACTACCCTGATGAGTCTGCATATATTTAAATTAACTTGCCTTAAGTAAAGTCAGACACTGCCAGCCATATTTCAAAAGATGAGTAGCCCCATGTTTGAGCATCCAGAGAGCCTATTCCCACCCTCACAGCATATTCTGAGGGCTGCTGTTCTCTCCTGATTCAGAGTCTGTTCATTCACAGACTCCCTGGTGTCTATGCATCTCAGCTGTAGTTCCAGGTTAATCCGGCTGGAGGTTAGGGGTACAAGGTGGAAGTGATAGAGCGATGTCTTCACTCCTTTCTCAGCTGAAGGCTTAACACCACTGGCAGTGTCTGTCAAGGGCTTCGCTCTCCCTGGCATCTGAGGGCGTGTGAGAGCCCAGAGGAAGGGGCAGGGTGATCTTGTGTCATCCATTAGATTAGAGGCTGGACACTTTATAAAGTAGAGAAGTGTTTACCTCACAGTTTAGGAGATTCCCCGGCATCCCTCGCAGCCCATCCTCAGCTTGGCGCACATCCTGCAGGGTCTCATTTACTCGTAGGGACATAAGTCCACGTGCTCCAGATTTCACTTGCAGACCAAGGAGGCACAAACAAGCTTCTTTGCCTCTGAGCTTGTGTTCCTGCGCTGCAGCAGCACAGAAGCTTCTAGAATTTTATGAAGATCAAATTCTGCCTAGTACCTAAGGCCAAACTTCCCTTTTTATGTATAATTGGTTGTAATTCCCTCCATTGAGATGCAGCACAATCCCAGGATCCTGACAGATGCTTCCAGGTTTGCATTCACGTGTTCTTGCGTAAATTGATTAATTATCAGCGCATCCTTGTTCTTTACCCCAGTGGGAGAGACACATGAAGGTGGAGGTTGACAAGAAGAAAAGAAATGGGGGTGGGGGGGAGTAGGAGGGCAAAAAAGAGACCGGGTGTGTGAAGCAGAAAGATAGGAAAGAGAATTCATTGTCTTACCCAGAAAGTCATAAGGACAGTGGCCACCATGAGGAAGAGGGTGACAAGACATCCCTGTCTCAGTATAGTGGTGACAGGGGCTGGGCAAGCGCCCTGGAGATGCCAAGCCTCTTCCCCAAGCAGAAGAGAAGTGACTGAGGCCCAGAGATAGACACATGGAGGAGACAGGGAAGAACTGAGTTCCAAGTCTGGGCTCCATCAGCTCCAGGGGCAGCAGGGCCCTGCGTTCCCACCTCGACTTTACCTCTTCTTCCCTTTCTGAAGGCCATAGCCTCACCGTCGTTGCCCTGGTTCACATGGATGCCAGTTTTCCAGAAGCTGAGGATCAGACCCAAGGGACAGCAATTGGCACGTTGTTTTCCTTGTGTCATGTTTATCCTGTGTGTTACCCACAAACTCTTCTTCCTGTCTGTGCCCCACTCCCTCTTTCCCACATCTGCAATTCTGCACTCCCTCCTGAGAGCCCCTCCTCCCCACCAGGGTCTCCCCTGCCACCCAGAACCTCTGTCTGTGTTGCAGATTCCCACGGTGGCACCAGCGCGGACAGGGACCTGGGATCCTGCAGCTCGGAGGACCTGGAGCTGCAGGAGGGATGGGGCAGGACAGGCCCGCCCCGCTCCTCCCCATCCTCAGTCACAGCTTACTAACCGCGTGTTAGAGAATGGTTTTGTAACTAAGCTCTGCCATTCGTTTGGATGTTTCACTTTGTATATGTTAAAAGATATTTCATGACATATAATTGCTATTGGTTGTTTTATATTTAAAAATTGCCCCCTGCAACCAGTTACTTTGAAACTTCTTTCTGTAAAATACATCATAGCAAAAGGCCCTAAACAAAGGCAGAACTTCATGGACTTTATTTATTTTTATTTTATTTTTTATGTATTTAGGACAGGGTCTACAGGGTCTCACTACACAGGTCAGACTCATAGTGTTCCTCCTGTTTTCAGCCTCCCCAGTGCTGGGATTACAGGCATGAGTCGCCACACCCAGTCTCAGTGGCCAGCACAGCACACCCTGGGGTGGAGCTGACAGAGCATGTGGTGATGGAACCACATGGTCCTGGTGCCTGCCTGAGTAGGTGCTTTTGTCTGCTGAGCTATCTGGCCGGCCATTCATGGACTGTAAAGCAGTCACTTTAGTGTCCCATTATCTCCTCACCTCTGTCCTACACTCATGGTGTCTGCGGGAAGCAGAACAGGATGCCTGGGGGTTCCCCAGTCCACAGCTGGACCACCACAGGCAGAGGATGCACAGCCCACTGCGTGCTGACTGCCGGCCTTCAAGTCTTGGTGGTAGAGACCCTGGGTCAGTGAGGGCGAACCTGTGAGAGACCAAGTGCCCAACCTGCAACCCCAGCCCCACTTATTTACCTCCAAGTGCTGACACTCCAATTAAACCTGAATCCTGAGGTTTCCATCAGAAATACACAACTCACACTCTTGGCTCTGAGTGCCGGCTGCGGCATGCACACCACAGCCTGGCCACCACTGCCCTAAGTGTGTGTTGAGCACTTCACTTACCGGGCTCATTTTTGTTCCAGCTGCACGGGGCGCTCTAACGCTCCTGGAGCCACACCTGTCTCCCTTCCCCTCATGGCTGTTTCGCATCCAGTCGGGTCTCTCAGGAGGGTGGGGAGAAACACTGGAGAAGGGGATGTGGAAAACAGTGGAGTAGGCATCGTGGCGTTTCCTCTCGCCTTTAATTATGAGAAATTTTAAAGTTAAGAGAATCTTGGCATGAATGAATGACCATGATTCACCACCCGGAATCTTCTTTTAGCATTTTACTGTACCATTGGCCCTCCACATCCATGGCTCAAAATTCTTTTCTTTAAATTTTATGTATTTGGTACAGGGTCTCACTACGCATCTTGGACTTGTGGTGATCCTCCTGTTTTCAGCCTCCCCAGCACTGGAATGACAGGTGTGCACCACTACGTCCAGCCTCATTGGCCAGCTCCACGTGCCCAGGGATAAGGCAGGTGTGGCATGTGGCGCCAGAGGATCAAGCCCTGGTCCCTGCGCTTGCCTAAGTAGGCACTTATTCTGCTGAGCTATCTCATAGGGCCCCAAAACTATTTCTTAAAACTTTATGTCTGTGCTTGATGCGTTCTAATTTTCCTATTCCCTAAACAATATAGCATAAGAGCAATTTATTTGTGTTGGGCAATAAAAGCTATGTGGAGATGATTTCAGGTATATTGGAAGGCATATAGCGGTTCTGTGGAAATACCAAGACATTGTATAGAAAGGACTTCAGCATCTTCCCATCCCCTGTGGGGACCCAAAGAATAGCTCTGCTGCTTTACCGTGTCTCTCCAGTGTATGTCAAAGTTAAGTTTCAGACATCAGTATTAAGCAATCAGCATTTCAAAAGATGCTAGAATCATCCGTGCCTCTGACACTGTCCTGTGCACCATGTGAGGTCCAGATGGACGCAGAAGCCCTGAAGCAGATGTGGAGGAGGGGATGACACTCCTGAGCCCCACAGCCACCTTTCATCTGAGCAGGACCCCAGGACCCAAGGGAGGGGAAGTGTGAGAGTCGTCATGTGGCCCAAGCCTCTCTTTATGAAGAGGAAGCTGAGGTTTGGGGAAGAGGACCCCTAGCCCAAGACATTCAGTAACTCATCAAGGATTTGTTAAGCACTAACTCCAGGGTTCTCACTCAATTCCACTTGATAATGTGATAAAAGTGACCAATGTTTCTCCAGAAAAATTCACGTACAGAAGGGCAGAAGGGCTCACAGATCACCGAATCCATTCGTATCACCCAAAGGCACGGATGTGAGGGAGATCCGGCTGCGACATCTCCCAAAGGCACGGTGGGGAGAGGCTGGAGCCTTCCGCAGCGGCTTCTCCAAGACACGGGGAGGAGAGAGGGCCCTAATCTGGAGGCCCTCAGGATGTGAGGTCACACTGTGCCACCTTCCTGGAGTGAAGAGAAATGAGAGCGGGAGAGGGAGGAAGGGGGAGAGGGAGAAAGAGAGGGAGGGAACAAGAGGGAGGGAGGGAGAGAGGAGGAGGAGGAGGAGAGGGAGGAGAGAGAAAGGAAGAGGAGAAAAAGAGGGAAAGGGAGAGAGAGAGGGAGAGAAAAAGGAAGAGGAGAGGGAGAGGGAGAGGGAGAGGGAAGGAACAAGAAGAGGGGGCGGGGAGAGAGAGAGAGAGAGAGATTTTCTACTTAGAAAGGCGGGACATAAGACATCTGCTGGGGGAATTACCCTGCAACCCTCAGTTCACAGCTCTCCATGGTGTCGCCTACCCATTATCAGCCTAAGCCTCAGAGTGGAGATCAGTCCTGGATAGATGGAGAAGCAGAGCCAGCCGGAGGCCTTCGAAGGAAGCAGTGCTGAGAGGAGTTGCTAATCATGAGTAAAAGTGATAACACTGCTGCTCATGAGGGGCTGGCCTGGTTTAAATTTGGAGGGCTCATTGCAGGAGTCAAGAAAATAGCCAAGGAGCTGGGTGTGGTGGCGCATGCCTGTAGTCCCAGCACTCGGGAGGCTGAGGCAGGAGGATCAGCACAAATTTGAGACCAGCCTGGGCTACAGAAGTGAGCTCAAGGCCAGGCTGAGCTGCATAGAGAGATCCTGTCTCAAAAAGACCAAAAAAAAAAAGAAAGAAAGAAAGAAAGAAAGAAAATAGCCAAGGAAATAGCTCAGCAGCATAAACACTTGGCAAGTGCAAGATCCTGAGTTTGATCTCCATTACCAGAAAAAAAAAACTTACCTAAGAAAATGCTATTTTTCTTAAATTGGAGTGAGGAAGCAAGCGGCCTAAGTAGAAGAGGGCGGCAGAAGGTGTGATCGCAGTGAAGTGGAGACCCAAGGTCTTCACACCTCATTCACAGAGGTGGCAGGGACATGGGTCTCAGAACATCAGTCATGGAACTGACCCCCACCTAAGGTCACTGATCATGGCAAAGGGACAGCACAAAGTGTCTGGGGACAGAGCCTGGCTTTATTGGAACTGAAAGTGACACAGCAGGCTGATTAGAGGGGTCAGCTATGATTTGCAGGTGGCCTCCTTTGCAGATTCCTCCTCTGTGGGGCCTGACTCGCACTTGGAGACCAGCCAGCATGAGTGGCTGCCAAGATAGCTGGTATTTACTGTCCCTGCAGGCCAGCAACCTGGCAGGCAGGAAACAGGGGCTCAGAGGCCACGGCCCCACTCCGTAGTGTGGCACTGACCGGTCTCTGACCCCCAGTGACAGTGATGATTTCCACAAGTGGAAAGTTTATGCTTCACTGTTTCCATTTTGCCAATGAGGAAACTAAGGCCTGAGAGGGTCACAGCAAATGAGCTCAGCCTGGAGGAGACGCTTGTTACTCACCCACCTGCTCCCTAATGAGCTCGCCCTTTCCCTGCCTTGCGTTGAATGTTTCCATGCATTATCTGGTGGATCCCACAGGACGCCGCCAATGTCAGATCAAAAGAGCTTTGAGAGCCAGGCAGATCGAGAGACAATGAAAACAGCAGTACGGGAGCCAAATCCCCACCTTTCAGGGCAGAGGCTCCATCGATAATCCTAAAATGGATCAATCAAGATACTCAGGCGTAACGCTGGTGCTCAGAGGCAGGAAAGTAGCCCCTAGGGAACTCAAAGCCTGTGGGGAAAAGAGAGGGGGCAGTGGGGTCATGCTGCGAGCTTTTCTGTGCTTCTTGTTCATCTCACCTGCACACTACTCTAAAACAAAAATCCCAGAAAATTAACCACGCATGCAGTGGACTCATCTTTTCCACATGGCCTGGGGATTCACTCCCTGTTTCTCTTTCTTATTTCTCAATAACCTATAAACTCCTTCAAGGCAGGGACCACCCTGGTGCCTAGCATGCCGAGAACTCAGAGAGTGTCCCAAAGAGTTCTGCAGAAGGTCAGCATAAGAACAAGGAGAATGGCAGTCATACAGATTCAGATCTCCCATATACGAAATGGGCCGTTCACTAGTTCATGATTTTTGCTATAGCCACATGTCACCTGAATAACTACCAGCTACAATTTTTCTTTGTTAATAGACCTTTTCAAATCTTAGACACATTTACAAGTTATGCTTTACTATGTGCAAGGCATTAATACCCAACCCCAAGAATATCAAAATTCAAAGATGTTCACGTGTATTATATAAAATGGCATAATAGGGCTGGGGAGACAGCTCAGTGGTTTAAGCACCTGCCTGGCCAGCACGAGGACCTGAGTTCAATGCCTGGTATTGCATGCTGGGCTGGCCCCAGAATCCTGGGTGTGATGTGCTGGTTCCGAAAACAGAGCATGGTGGTGCACGCCTATAATCCCAGCACTGAAGAGGCTGAGACAGAAGGATCACTAAGGCTGAGCTGCATGGTAAGACCTTGTACCAATAAATAATAATAGTAAAAAAAAAAGTTAAAATAGCATAATATTTGTGCAGAACCTAGGCACACCCTCCTGACCTCTCTAGATGAATTATAATATTCAATATGATGAAAAGGATTGTTAGGCTGTACCACTTAGGGAACAGTGACAAGAAGAAAGTATGTGCATTGTCAGTGAAGATGCAACCATCACAGGCCTATCACTTGGGACATAAATAGATGTGGGGCAAGCAATGCTAAAAGAGGGTACTGGAGATCGGCCGAGGGTCTCTCAAGAGTCCAGCAACTACATCGGGGTATTCACACAACCCTGTACTCTTGGATTTCAGTGTAGAGCTAGCCATACCAAATTTTACTTTTCAGAATATAAATAAAATTGTTATTTTTCAAATCAAGTTTGGCTGATTCTGTAGATTTTGAAGCTTTAGTCACCTCATTGTATTTAAATACATGTATTTGAAAAGGAAACTACATCATCAGTACCTTAAAGGGCGGATCTGCGTCATTGCCAGGATGCAAGGTAACTGTAAACATAGATCAGAGGAGCTTGGTACAATTCTAGCTACTGTGGAGGCTGAGGCAGGAGGAGCACAAGTTTGAGGCCAGTCTGGGTAATTTAGTAAGACCCTGTCTCAAAATAACTAAATGAATAGGACTGAAAACTTAGCTCCGGGGTACAGCATCCCTGGGTTCAAAACTAGAAAAACATAGAATGAGGGAATTCAGTTGCTGCTTGCCTGGCAGTCTTACCTGGACCCTGACGCCACTGGCTAAGGTTGTTTGATAGAGACCTGAGTAATCAGGAGGACTGCAGGAAACCGAAAGTGAGGCTTTCTCCCCTACTCCTTCAAACCCCAAATAGAGCGGCTATGTCTCCACGTTGTTAGAGCCCCACATTGAGCCAGGCAGGTAGTCTCCATACTATGTAAGGAGCAGAAAGGTTCTTGTCTTCTCCCTCCTTTGTTGCTACTGCTGTCTCCTGCCACCATGGCCTGTTGCCCCTCTGCCATGTGTCGCCTTGCCTTGGCCTGAAACCTTGACAAACTGTAAGCCAAATACAACTTTGCACCCTTTAACTTTGGGAGTCATGTAGTTTGCCTCAGCAAAGAGAGAAGGAGCTAAGACACCACCTGTCTGTGTCCCCATATGCAGCATAATTCTGAACACACACCAAGGGCTCAGCAAGTGCTTATGGGTTAAAGTGTCAAAGATATGAATGTAGGCGAGGATTGGGAAGAGCTCTCTCTGAAACGTTTATCTTTCAGAGTCTCTACTTGCCCCGCATAACTTCAACACTAACCAATGCCACCAACATTTTCAAGGTTTTTCTGTGCTCAGTGTTCCACATCCTTTCAAATTTAGAAAGTTAGGAACCTTCCTGCACAACCTCCCCACCCTGCTGTCCCTGGGCCTTTTACCTGCATCTATTCTGTGTGTTTGGTCTTCTTACCACTACTTTTCAGGTGATAAAAAGGCCCAGGGAGGCAAAGCAATGCATCATCACGTGGCTTGTGGCTGGGTGAGAGGCAGAAACCCCAGTCTGCCTCCAAAGCCCACCACACACTGCTCCTTCTAATCTCAGTTCCTATGAAAACAACACCCGACCAACCTAAACAAAATCCATAATGAATGACACCCTAACCATAATACTTCCCAAAGCATGCCCCACTATCATATGACAGGGTTGACAATTCCTTTGGACACCTGTTTTTCTCCTTCTCTCTCTCTCTCTCTCTCTCTCTCTCTCTCTCTCTCTCTCTCTCGATGTACTATAAGAAGAGAAGGTGTGAGTGGGGTTATTTGCCACACTTCAGACTCTGATGTACTTATTTCATCCCAAGGAAGAAGGATTTACTAATCTGACCAGATGATGCTCAGGATACAAACTAACTCTAACTCTTCACATCTCCCAGAAACCCAGAGGAAGACCCCAGTGTGTAAACAGGGAAACGGAGACATCAAAAGAGGTTACATGCACCTGTCCCCCAAGGCATGAATAAGCGCTAATAAGTGGTTGCTCAGTTATCTGAACTTGGGCACATCCAATCCATCTCAAACCTGTCCCCTTCAGTGTATCTGCCATTCTTCTCTCTTAGTGTGACGGGGGCAATTGTGGTCTCCATCCTGCCACCACAGGCCATGTCCTAATCCCTGGAGCCTGTGGATATAGTACTTTCCATGTAGTAAGAGGGGCTTTGATTAAATTAAGACTTTGAGATGGGGAGATTATCCTGGTTTATCCAAATAGGCCCAGGGTCACTGCAAAGGTCCTGAGGAGAAGGAAACAGGAGGTCAGATTCAGTCCTAGGGAATATGATCGTGGACCTAAGAGGTGAAGTGATGTGAAGAAGGGACCAGAAGCCAAGGAATGTAGGCAGCTTCTCAAAGCTGAAAAGGCCAGCAAATTAATCTCCCAAAAGCCTGTAGCAGGAATTAACATTGTAGGATTCCGAGACTCCTGGTGACCAGAACTACAATAAGATAGTATTGTTTTAAGCTAGTTAAGTTTGTGGCAAGACTGAAATCAAAGGAAACTAATATACTAAACAGAGAGAAGAAATAAGAAAAGATGTCAATAAATACATGATCCAGACAGTAAATGGTCATCTGAAACGATGCTAACAATGGCCTGCTTGATGTCCTGGAGCAGTGGTGGTGCACCTATGGCTCACATTCTGCTACTTTGTATCACTGAAAGTTCTAGAAAGTTCACCATCACTATCCTCAAGGCTCGTCTTCCCCATGGCCTGGTCCATGAAAGAGAGGTTGATATTGCCAATAGAATTTGTACTCCTTCATTTATCTTATGTTCATCATAAAATAGTACCTCATTCATTGCAAAATTCCAAATCCTCATTTATGTTTTCACACTCCTTCATTTGTGTTCAATTAGTGCCTGTTTTTGCTCATGTAGTCTTTCATTTGCCATAGATTTTCGGGGTATGGGATGATTGAAAAATTTTTATTGAGGGAGAGTCACCTAGGGAGAAAACATTCTCTCAGGCTTTCACAGAGAGCAAACTGGTCAAGCAATGGCCGTGACTCATCCAGACAGCTGACACTGACAACAGTTCCACAAAGCACTGTATATGGTTCCAAAGTTAATCCTGAGGAGATTTGACCTTGGAAAATACAAAAGATGAAAGTTTTGTTATATAAGTCTTGCCCTCGATCACCCAGCTGAAAAGCTTAATTATGAGGCATAAAACGCAGAGCTAGATTAGTATGATGAGCTGTAAGAAGCTTAAATCAACAGCCTTCAACATTGCCAGTTTCACCGGTAACTCACTGCAATTATGGAACATTGGACTATGTATACAACTGCTTCCTCTTAGTTCAAAGAGAAGAAAATTTTTTTCTTTTTCTTTTTTTTTTTCTCTTTCTTTCCTTACCAATATCGATTAGAAAATGTATCACATCTACACCCTGTGCTCTGTATAACTAGTAGGAGGACAACAATATGCAATGTGTCAATTATTGCAAGTGTACTACTAACGTGTTTTGAAACTCTCATATTGTTATTTCTTATTAAAAGTAATAAATAAATAAATTTTATTGAGATATACTTTATAGGCAGTGAATTTTTTTTTAAAAAAAGAAGTACATCGTTACACATGCATGTAAACTTCCTTAAGGTGAAGATACAGAACAAGCTCGTTTCTTCACATGGTCTGGAACACTGATGCTGCTTCACTGAGATTAACTTGCCTGGCTTAGAGGGTCATGTGAACGGACTCGTGTGCTATGTTTCCTTCAATGCCTGGCTTCGTTTGTTCAGTGAGATGTAATCATGCTCTTGAGTATATCAATGGTTCTTGTCTTCTCCATCCGATCTGTACCCACACTCCTTTTTATTTTTGGTAGTAAGATGGTTTGAATTTGGGACCTTTGTATAAAGTTCCATCGCTAACTGGTTTTCCTATTTTTATTTTATTTTATTTTGAGACAGAGCCCTGCTAAGTCTCTAAATTGCCTGTGTTGGGTTCCAAGTTATAATCCTCCTGCCTCAGCCTCCCGGAGTGGCAGAATCATAGACACAGGCTGTTGTGCTCAAATTCTACTCTCCCTTTGAAGGACAGGTGGCTGGCTTTTCCTGTTTGAGATTTTGATGAATAGAACTGCCAGGAACATTCCAGCTCAAATCTGGAGGTTGATGTAAGTGCTCCTTTCTCATAGGTTCATACCCAGATTACAGATGCATGAGTGGGTATTTTAGATGTTGTGGACACCCCCAACTCTCCAGCCAGGCTCTGACTCTAGAAAGGACACCTGTTCCTGCATCAGCTTTTTCTCTGAAAGACACACTCTTCACCCCTGCACCTGACCGCTGTGAGTTGGGACGCCCAGGGCTCCCTCACCTGCTGGCCCACAACAGTTTTCTCTGACTTGGTACATTTTGTAGAGATGGGATTTGGCAGGGAGTAGGGAAAAAAGGAGGAGCCACTTGCCTGTTCATATGGGTTATAGTTACTGCACCTATCACTCCCTTTTTATGAGATGCCAGAAAATTGTTTTATTTGTAAAGTGCACATAAAGGTATTCTAGATAACATGCTTACTTGATGTAGGATATGATGAAAGTTCAAAAGCTGACAATGGTTCTTACAGCTCCAGCTTTGATCCTTCCGCCAACTTCATGAAAAAGAAATGGATTTTACAGAATAGCAGGCCAGTGCTCCCAGGTGGGGGTGGCTGAGTTGGGGACCAAAGCTGCCTGAGAACCCCCTGTCCTGTTGCCTTGCAGGACTCATTGCAGGTATCTCTGCAGGAATAGCTCTGAGCCACAGCTGTCCCTGGACCAAGGCTGGGCTCAGAGGTCGTCAGGAGTCCAGATGGGATCCAGAGCCAGCTGAGCTGGGTCAGCCTTCAGTGAAGCCCTTGGCTGGTGCAGCCTGGAGCTGCCCTCAGCCTGGAGCTGGGCTGTGGAGAGAGAAAGATGGTGCTGCTGGGCTGGGGAACTGGTCACCTGGACTCAGAGGAGTCTGGGTAGCAGAGGCACAAGCCAAAGCCAAAGGAAGGAAGCTATGATGTTTATTATTTTAGAACCAAAAGAATCTAAATATTTTTGACATCCTTGCAAATCTATAAACAAGAGTCTCTGCCTACCACGTATAAGGCACTGGACTCAACCCCTAGCACTGGAAAAAAAAGTCTACAGACAAGCATCCCTATCTCTAGGGCTACTTGATCCAGTCTGATGGCCAACGGCCACGTGTGGCTGTTGTGCACTAGAAACGTGGCCAGGGGAGTACCAGAAATCAAACTCAGGACCTTGCACTTTCTGCATCCTCAACCCCTATAATTTTTTTGTTAGAAGAATGACTTAAATACAAAATGCATTTGGAAGACTTAAAAAAAATAAGGTTTATTGGAAGTGTTAATGTTTAATTATTTGACCAAGCTTATATACCTATATCTATTAATCTAAACAGATTTGATGATGAAAATATGTAATACAACCATTGTTAAATTTTAAAAAAAGAAAAGAAAAAGGAAAAAAAGAAACATGGCCAGACTGAATTGGAATGTGTGAATGTAAAATACACACCAGGTTTTAAAAATTGACATGAAAAGGGGAAGATAAATGATCTTAATAATGTTTTATATTTAGTCTACTTTTAATAATTTTATTTATTAGTACATTTGCAATACATAGCAATTACACATATTGTAATTGGTACATGTTCATCATATGGTTTTTTTTTTTTTTTTGGTCTTG
>PVKN010000363.1:0-82299 GCA_004027915.1 Capromys pilorides | reverse complement strand
TTTTTCCTTTGAGACCACAGTACATGTCATAGAGGTACAATTCGTTGAATTTTTGTTTATGTATTTATTTCATTCCAGTTTGATTTATTTTAATTGTTACTTGTCAAACAGTAGACATTACTTATTTTATTTATGATATATTTCAGCTTAAAGTTATGTTATTATATGTGGATGTAAATATAGATTTGGTGTTTTGCAATCTTCGTTTTTTTGTCTTTATTGTTTCTGGTTCCTGATTTTATTTAAATTTAAAATGCGTCTTAAAGCCCACACAGTCACAGATGATGGTCGTGGTCATCATGATTTCTCCCCGTGTTCTCCTCGTTGCTCCCCGACTGCCACGAGTATTTTAGAGCCTGTGTCAGGCGGGTCAGCTTCTTCCCTAGACAAGGCTCCGGGGAGCATCTGCGCCAGTGGCTCCCTTGGGTCTTGGGCTCGGCCACACGTCCGCTGCGTCGCTGGCTGCTGCCCGGCCGTGTGCTTCCGGTTGTGCGGGTCAGAGGTGACTTGTCCAAGGGGGATGACTCGCCTGGGACCGCAGTGCTGGGGAGCCCGAGGCAGAGCTCTGGGAGCTCGAGGCCAGCCTGGGTGCAGGGTGAAATCCTTCCTTCAAAGCGGCTTTACTCTGGCTTTGCCAGCCTGCCTGCGCCGGCTGCTCCATGCAAGCTCGGGTGGGTGTTTAAGCCTGTCTCCTCCCACGGTCCGCCCGTTTTCCTTGCTGGAGGAGTCCAGCCCGCGTCGCACGCGATGCCTTGCCCGCAGGTCCTTTCCCTTCGTCATGTCTGCGGCCCCTTTGCCCAGAGGACAAACTTGTGAGTCGACCTGCAGGGTGGACGTGGGCCTGGCTCGGTGCAGCGCCTGCTCCCGTCCCCCTCTCGGGCCGCGTCACCTGCAGCATGTGCCCAGGTGCCTAATTTTTGTGTGTATGTTATGGCCAGCTCATCCGGCTCAGCCTGCTCTGGGATCGGGCCCGGTCCCTGCGGTTGCCTAAGCCGGTGGTTTAGACCACATCTCAGCGGTCTAAAGCACTCCAGGTGCCTTATTGTTTGGAAAGTTGCTCTCATTTTTTGCTCTTTCCACTCTTTTTTTTTTTAATTTTAATTTTTATTACCGTGCGCTCACAGTATGTAACGATCAGGCTCACCATGGCGAGTCGCTCCATATATTTCGCATCCCAAGTCCCCCTTCCTCTGGCAGTTTTTATATTTTTACGTCTGTCAAGTTACAAACATACACAGATTAACAACCAGGTTCTTAACAGGCCAAAAAACAACACACGCAAGAAATACACAGAATGGAGGCTACAGCACAAGCCGGCCGGGTGTCCACCGTTCTGCGGCAGTGGACGCCCTGGGACCCTCGCAAGGCTGCGCCAACAACCGGGAGGGTCCTTGCTGATTTGCCGGCCTCTGATTTCACGGCCTTGGGAAGGCCGAGCTGGTGACCCTGCAGCGTGGAGGTTCGGGTTCTGGCCGTGTGGCCCTCGGCTGCACACGTCCAGCGGGTGGCGGCGTCAGCACTGCCCACCCTGTCCCTCCCAGGCCACCGCGTTGCCTGGGTGCTCCCACCGTGCCCTGGGCTGACCCTGGCCCCACAGGTACTGCCAGGGTTCTTCCTGGCAACTTTACCATAGCGGCGGGGCTGCCCCCTTTGCCGGGTCCTTTAAGCTCTTGGGCTGTTTTCATGTCCTAAATAATTTTTATAAGGGAGAAGAAACACTTCAGTGAGCTACACTATTTCAATTCAAAGTTTTGAGCTTTTACTTTGATTTTATACTTTGATCGTGCGCAGAGCGGAGGCCCAGGGTCCGCGTGGGTTACCTGCTTTCTCCGACTGCAGGGACGAGGTGCGCGCACAGCAGCCGGAGTGGCGCTGCCTTGAGCACCTTGTAATTGTAGAGGCCAAAGGGACCTGGTGTGCTCCAGTGAAATACGCTGGGTGTGGTGGCGCATGCAGGGATCCAGCACCCGGGAGGCTGCAGCCGCAAGAGGATGATTTTGAGTTCAAGACCAGTCTAGGCTACACAGTGAGCTCGAGGCCAGCCTGAACTTCATAATGAGACCCTGTTTCAAACACACACCAATAGCCTTCCTCGTCCCGTGATGTTTGCGTATCTTGGGTGGGGTGGCTGAAGGACTCGCTGTCCTGAGTGGCCCCCAGTGGGCCCACGGTCCCTGGGCTCGGGCTGTTGGAGCCTGCGATTACAGACCCAGAAGCCCTGGCCTTCCTCGGGCCTGCGGTAGCGTCACTCCCTGCTAGATTTGCTCATCGCCTTTTAGGCAACACTTCTTGGTGGTTTGGGGATTTTTTGACACAGGGTCTCACTATGCAGGTCAGGCTGGCCTTGAGCTCACTATACAGCCTGGGTGGGCCTCAAATTCAGTGATTTACCTCCTGGGCCTCCTGAGTGCTGTGATGATAGGTGTGTGCCACCATGCCCAGCTAGAAAACACTTTGCAGTACTGGGTGGGAATCGAACTCAGGACCTTGCCCTTGCCAGGCAAGTGCTGAGCTATCTTCCTGAACACCCCCCCCCCCCCCTTTAAAGACAGGCTGTCACCATATAGCTCAGGCTGTCCTTGAACTCCCAGTGATCCATCATCCTGTCTCAACCTCTGTCTCAGTTACTCTTATTGCTGGGACAAACACCCAACACTCAAAATGAGGGAAGGAAAGGCTTATTTAGCTCACAGTTACTGGAGGTTTCAGTCCATACTCAGCTGGCTCCAAGGCAGAGAGGCACATGGCAGAGGGCAGCCTTTCACGGTGGCAGCTAAGAGCAAGAGCGAAGGGAGGAGTAGCAGCAGCTCAAGCAGCTAACTTCCTCCTTTACGTTGAAATGCAAATCACCTGCCCCAGGGGAGGTGCAGCCCCCACACTCACAATAATTGGTCACAAATTCCAGAAACCGCCCCATGACTGCATGAGGCTGTGTGTGTGTGTGTGTGTGGGGGGGGGGTGGTGACATCTATACAGAAACCATAGCAGACTTGCAAATTTTTCCCCTCTTAAATGTAATTTTAGGGGCCAGGGAGATCGCTCAGTGACATAAATGCCTGCCTGGCAAGTGCAAGTTCCTGAGTTCCATCCTGGGTACCAATAACTAAATTTTATTTAGAATGTTTACATAGCTGCGAGGTGGAAGCCAAGCAGGCCTGTTCAGAGCTCCGGCTCACCCTGGGCTCTGTGGCCTGCCCCGTTCTGTAAAGTTAGTTTTTGCCTTACCCTTCCTTCCTTTCTGAGATGATAGGACATATGTAGCACTTATTGTATAAAATGCGTGTAGTGCGCCAGCAGCAGGTGGATTGGGAAAATCATTTCACTGCTTTTTTATGTACTTAGTACAGGGTTTATAGGGTCTACAGGGTCTCACTGTGTGGATCAGACTCGTCCTGATCCTCCTGTTTTCAGCCTCTCCAGCGCTGGGATTACAGGCTGCACCACCACGCCCAGTCTCAGTCGCCATTTCATCGCGCCTTGGGTGCCTGGCCGGCTGGGATGGAGCCCCGGCCCTGCGCTCTGCCTATGCAGGCGCTTTAATCCACGGAGCTATGTGGCCAGCCCCATTACTGATCTTTAGAAGGGCGAAGCGCGCTTCTGCCAACGTTGGACACAGAAAAGATGGACAGAGAAGCGTGAGCCAGACCCCGAGGGCTGTGCCCTGGGGCGCTGTGTGTGGGAAGGAGCCCATCCGGCTCCTTCCCGGGGTCACTAAGGGTGCAGGAATTCAGGTCAGCTGGTTTTGCATGCCAGGCAGGTGCCCTCCCCCTGAGCTATTTTCTCAGCCTTACTTCTATCCCCCACTTTTTTTGGGGTACTGAAGATAGAACCCAGGACCCAGGATTTTTCATAGAGCTACGTCCGCAGCCCTTATTAATTTTGAGATAAGGTTGAAGTCATTAAGTGGCCCAGGCGAGGTTTGAACTTGCGGTCCTCTGGCCTCTGCCTCCCGGACTGCTGGGATTACAGGCGTGCGCCGCGCTCCCTCGCTCGGCTTTGTGCTTTGAACATGATTACCCGCTGCAGTTTTCGTTTTGGTCCGAGGTGGGCACCTTGGCGAAGCTGGCTGCAGCAGCAGCAGCAGCAGCAGCAGCGGGGATTGATGGCCTGGGAGAGGCGGGTCCCTGGTCACTTGGAGCCACTGACGCTCCCCCCGGCCACCTGCAGAGTCGCCGCCAGGTGGCGCCAGCGAGGACAGACGCAGGGCTGCGCCGTCACCCTGGTCGTGCCGGGTCAGGAAACGCGAGATGGCTCCCGGGGCTTCTGGAAACTTCCAGCTCCAAACTCCGAGCCCCCTGATCATTGCTGACGCCAGGCACAGGAACCCTGGCGCTGTGTTGGTGCTTAGTTCTGGTCGGGCCAGAAACCCCTTTTTTGTTTAAATTTTGTTCGCCCATCCAAGCACTAACCAGGCCTGACCCTGCTTGGCTTCCGAGATCAGACGAGATCGGGCGATCTCATCTCACTTTGTTTCACCCTTGAGCCAGGATCTCGCCCTGTCGCCCACGCTGACCTCGAACTCCCGCGGTCCTCCTGCCTCAGCCTCGCGGGTGCTGGGACCGACTTAGGAAACTCGCCCAGGATCTGTATTCGGAGGCAGCCGGGCGGAGGTGCGCGTTTCCATTGTGGCCACACGGTGGCGCCCGTCACCAGCGCAAAGAGGCCTGAGGGGGCGCGCGTAGCCATGGCGACCAGGACGCCACTCTGCGGCGCCGCGGAGTCCCCACGCCTCGGGTTTCCATGTGTGACCTCTGCGCTAGGCCCTGGAAGGAAGGAAGGCGGGAGGGAGGGAGAAGCGTCACACCGGCCTGGTGGTCCAGCGATCCATGCAGCCCAGCACGGTGACCCACGGCTGTGCATTGCAGGTACTAGGGAGGCCCACGCAGGAACACTGCAAGTTCGAGGCCAGTCCGGGAAACTTCGTGGGACCTTGTTCAAAACAGAAAGGGATCCGGAGCTGGCAGCTCAGTGGTAGAGCACTTAGTGCCCAACATGCCTGGGACACCGGATTCAACCTCCTGCACCCCCAAAAAAGAAAATTAAGATTGACTTATTTATATGAGGTACTGCGGATTGAACTTGGCCTTTCCACTGGGTTACAGCCAGACTCTCTTATTCTTTTATTTGAGGGAGTGGGTGGGGATAGCTCAGCAGCAGTGCCTGGCAAGAGCAAGGTCCTGAGTTCGATTCCTGATACAAAACTTTTTTCTATTTCTTTTTCCTGTTTTCAGCCTCCCCAGAACTTTTCTATATTTTAAAACAGGGTCTAACGCCTTCAGCCCAGGAGGGCGGGGAGGGGAGATTCGTGGGGCCACGCCTACAATTGCAGTCCTCGGAGAGGCTGTGGGGCCACGCCCACAATTGCAGTCCTCAGAGAGGCTGAGGCAGGAGGGTCTCAAGTTCAAGCCCATCCGGGGTAATTTAGCTGCCTGCCTCGATGGGACAGAACCAAACCGAACCAGAACTGGACCAGAACCGGATCAGAACCAGAACAGAACAGCAGGGTTCACTAGTCCTTGAAAGGTTGCCAGTGGTGTTTGCTGTCGTGCAGCGATGTCTGGGCCACCAGGAAGCAGCATTGGACTCGCTTTGCAGCCCCGCGCAGTGGTTTTGTGGGTTCGGGGCTTGAACCCAGGGCTGTTCCCGTGGATCTTGCCCAACTCCGTTAGGAGAGGTTCATTTTTAAAATTTATTTTATTTGTTTAGTTGAATTGTTTCCCACCCCGTTTTAAAACATTAAAAAAAAATCCTGAGACATATTTACTAAACTGCTAAGCTGCCCAGGCTGGGCTTGACCTCTGCCCTCTCCTGCCTCAGCCTCCCAGGGCTCTGGGACAGAGCTGGAGAACCGCGCACTCCGCTGCAACGCCGCGCCTGGCCACGCGGGGGTGGTGTTGGCCCGGGCTCAGAGTGTTTAGCGTCCTGGGAAAGCGAGGCAAGGACTACCCGGCAGTGCCTGGACTCCAGGCTGCCATCCAGCCCGAAGCCAGGGGCTCTCAGCTCCTGTCTGATCACCAGTGCCGTGGTGGCGGAGACTGGCCCGCACCGAGGCTCTTTTTTTTCCGAGGGGGCTGTGGTTTCCAGAGGGCTTGGGAGACAGGGACTTGCTATGCAGTTCAGGTGACCTTGAGCTTGCAGTGGTCCTCCTGCCTCAGCCTCCACAGTACCCGGATTACAGGTGTGCCCTACCACACCCGGCCTCCTCTCCCAGGTTTTAAAATGTATGTTAGTCAAGCTCTACCACTAGGGAATAGCTTCAGCCCTTTTTCTTTTTTTCCCGTGGTCTCATAAAGTTGCCAAGGCTGGGCTCAATCTGGTGGTCCCCTTCTCTGACCTCCCTAATGGCTGGAATTATCTGCATGTGCCACTATGTCCCAAGAGGATTTTAATTTATTTTATTTTTTGCCCTTGTACTGGTAATGAGTACAGGGCCTTTCCATCAAGATACAGCCCAGGCCTAGAAAGAAAGAAAAGAAAGAAAGAAAGAAAGAAAGAAAGAAAGAAAGAAAGAAAGAAAGAAGAAGCCAGGCATGGTGGTGCACGCCTGTAATCCTTGTACTTGGGAGGCTGAGGCAGGAGGATCAGTGTGAGTTCGAGACCAGCCTGGGCTACAAAAGTGAGTTCAGGGCCAGCCTGAACTGCATAGCGAGACCCTGTCTCAAAAAAAAAAAAAAAAAAAAAAAAAAGGAGAAAGAAAGAAAGGGGCTGGTGAGATGGCTCAGTGGTCTAAAGTGCCTACTTAGGCAAGCTTAGGCAATCGCAGGGGCCGCAGTTGAATCCTTGGCACCACATGCTATGCCAGTCCCACCGCCAGGGCAGGCTGAGTCGACCAAAAAGAAAGAAAGAAAAGAAAAGAAACAAAGAAAAAGTTTTTCCAAATCCCTAGCTTGCCCAGGATAACCCCCAGCTGTGGTCCTCCTGCCTCAGCCTCCCAAGTGCTGGGGTTATAGACCTGGGCCAGGTTATCTGCGTCTTATTTTATTTTTTTGTCTTTTTGAGACAGGGTCTCACTGTGCAGTTCAGGCTGGCGTTGAGCTCACTTTTGTAGCCCAGGCTTGTCTCGAATTCACACCGATCCTCCTGCCTCAGCCTCCCAAGTGCTGGGATCACAGGTGCGGGCCACCATGCCTGGCTTCTGCATCTTATTTGTTGTGTAGGTGACTGTATGAATTACACAACTGCCAGAGTTTGCAATGGACTCATTTTTTTTTTTTTTTTGGACAGACTTGAATTTTATTTATTTATATTAATAATATACGTCCATGAACTGATTTATTTATTTATTTGTACTGGGGCTCGAACTCAGGACCTTGGCTTGCCAGGCAGCATTTAAGGCGCAGAGCTATCTCCCTGCCCCTTCCTTTCCCTGGAGACAGAGTTTTGCTATGTAAACTAAGGCACAGAGATCGGTGGCCCAGCTGAGAGAGGAACCAGGATGCCAGGGCCTGCTGAAGAAAGGCTGGGGCTGTAGGACCCAAACATATGATGGACGCTCTGGGGCCCACAGGGTCTTCCTGGTACTCCTCAGAGGACCATAAAACTGGGAGAGCCAGAGCTGAGGTCAGTCAAGAACAGGGCCGGCCTGCTAGCTGAGGTCCTGCTTCGTGGGCATGGCTTGGGTGGCTTCAGACTGGGGTGTGCTGAGGCGGGGTGTCCCTGCCTGCCCAGCCCATCCGGGATGTTCAGAGGCAATCAAGGCCCCCTTTGTTGGGGTCTGGTGGCCAGAGAGCCAGTACAGGGCAGGAAGCAAGAGGAGCACAGGCGGTGGGACCCGCAGGGAAGAGGACAGAGAGGATGGCGTGGCCTGGGCAGGCGGTGGAGAGGCCGGAGGAGGGATTCGGGCCCAGAACCATCTTCATCCCCTGTTGTTGGGCCTCGGTGTTCTGCAAAGTACAGGTTTTCTTGGGTTGGGAGGTGAGGCCCAGAGGAGACAGAAAAGATGCTCAGATGGTGGGGGATGGGGGATGGGGAGACAGCGCCCCAGTCACCCCACACCTGCTTTACGACTCCGGCCATGGAGGGGCGGAGAGGGCGGAGGAGGCCGGAAGAGGAAGTCCAGGCTCACGCCCGCCATACTCCTCCTCAGTGAAGGTGCTAGGCCTGCGGCTTGGAGGCTGTGGGCAGACAAGACAGCGTGGCTCGAGGGTGGGACCGAGGGATGGCTTTCTGCCCTGGGAGGTGCTGGGGAGTATGAACCCCAAGTGAAGGGCTGGAAGGCTGGGCTGCCTGATATACCCAGGAGAGGGCCCATCTGGTGTGAGAAAACTAAAGAAAGAAATTGCCCAGGAAGCTAGGATGCCACAAGCCAGGGGCACTGCTAGACGGTGGGCCTGGGAGGGAGGTTCCTGCTGCTGAGGTTGCAGAAAAATCCGCACGAGGGGCAGTGCTGGTGGGAGGAGGAGGTTGTGGGTAAGCTGGGGGCTGGAGCTACGAGAAGCCTGGGGTCTGGAAGGAAACCCGGCATGGGGCGGTCCATCTGTGGACAGGACCAGCTGAGCAGAAGAGGAGGCCGAGTAGGGCACGCTGGCCCTTGCCTAGAATCCTGACTCCCTGGGAGGCTGAGGCAGGAAGAGCCCAAAGTTTGAGCCCAAACTGAGTGATTTAGCAAGAGCATGTGTCAAAAAACAAAAGGGCTGGGGATGTAGCTCCGTGTGAGGGCCCTGATTTCAATTCTTAATACGCCTCCCAAAGCCAGCAACACAGGATAAATCTACCATGGTCTATTCCCATGGCTGGATGATGACAATTATAAAATCCTGTTTCCTTCTTTCCTTCCTTCCTTCTTTTCCATGGCTTCTAGGAAACAAGAGGGAAAAAGGTTTTCAGTACTGTGGATTGAACTACAACTCCAACACTTATTTTCTTGAGGCAGGGTCTCATTAAATTGCCCCAGCTAGGGCCATTTAGGACCCTCCTGTCTCAGCCTCCTGAGTATTTGGGATTACAGATGTGCATCATCTTGCTCAGTTAAGAGTGAAATTTAGGGCGGGGGAGATAGCTCAGTGGCATAAGTGACTGCCTGGCAAGTGTAAGGTCCTGAGTTCAATCCCTGGCACAAAAAAAAAAGTGAAATTTAATTGCATGGTCATGGGAATTAGATAGATGTGAATATTAGTCATCTTGCTTTTTGTGGTTTTCTACTGTTTGCATTTTTCTATTCTCATATTATTAAACATAGATGACAAAAATTATAAATTGCCTCTGATGGTTCTTGGAAATCCTCAGAGTAACTAGATAAAAATTATCTGAGGGGCACAGTGCTCTTTTTTAAGGATGTAGCATTGTGTAGCCAGTTGTGGTGGTGCCCGCCTGTAACCCCAGCACTCTGGGAGGCTGAGGCAGGAGGATCACCAGTTCAAGCCCAGCCCAGGCAACTTAAGACTGTCTCAAAATAAAAAAATGAAAATGGTGTGGGGACGCAGCTCAGTGGAGAGGCCCTGGGGACAGAATGGACGAATGAAGTTGGCCTGCCAAGCCTGCTTGCTGGGTTGTCCTTGGGAGACATGGAGGGGGCGGGGGATGGGCAGTGATCTCTAAGCAGTGAAGCGTTGGGGGCAGGATGTACAGGGGATCGTCATCGTCATCGTCATTGTCATCATCGTCATTATAGAAGAGTTGTGGGAACTTGGGGGCTGGTAAGGCCCGAGGGAACATCCTGAGGGGGGAGAAGGAAGGGAAGTCTGGACGTGGCGTGGGCAAGAGGGGAGGCCAGGGGAGGAGCCCCCGGAAGGTGGAGCTGTGCGGGCACCTGGGTGCAAGGTCAGGGCTGGTCAAGTGTTTGAGCCCTCGGCCTTGTGGCGTGGGGACCAGCTGGTGGGACAGCTCCAGGGAGGCCAAGACAAGGAGCCCATGCTGGCTTTGTAAAGCGCGAGACCTCTTGCGGCGGATCTGCCTTAGCTGGCGAAAAGATCGGGAGAAAGGGAGAAACGGGCAAGGACAGAAACTGGATTCGGGTGCCCTGGAGTCACCGACGCGCTTTAGTTGATCGCGGCCTGCGCCACCACCGCGTGCCGCTCACCCACGGCCGTGCTCAGCTGCCCAAGTGCCTCGCACTTGCGACGTGTCTAACGCAGCCTCGAAGCACTGCGACCGTAGCCCGCTCAGCCCGTGCTTGGCTTGTTTTTTTGGGGGTGGGGGTGAGGGTGGAGAACTAAACGTAGAGGGAAGGGGACTCATTTCTCAGGGTTTATGCATTACAGGGCAAGCACTGATGTGATGGCATTCCCCTCCTCCTCTGCCATCTCCCTCTCTCTTTGGCCCTCTACCGGGATTTGAACCTGTGTCCATATTCATGCTGTCACTGAGCTACATTCTCGGTTTTTTGTTTCGTTTTGAGACAAGGTTCACTAAGTTGTCCTGGCTGGCCTTGAACTTGTGACCCTCCTGCCTACTCTCCCGGGTAGCTGCGATTAGAGGTGTCTAACGCCACGTTCAGCTAATTTTTTTTTTTTTTAAGAAAAAAAACGATCCTGCTTTCCACATAATCTGGATCTTTCTGAGCGCACACTTTGGCGTTCTTCATCTTTCCTTCGCCTCTGTTAGATGCTGGACGTGTTTCTGCGGGCGGAGAGTTTGCTCAGCTCTGAGCCTCACCGGGAGGTCGAGCAGGGCGTGGGGGTTCCTGTGGGAAAGCAAAAGGAAGAGCAGGAAAGGCAGGTCAGAAGGGAGCGAGACACTCGGGAGGCCGAGGCAGGAGGATCGCTGCGTGTTTGAGACCAGCCTGGGCTACAAAATGAGTGCTTGGCAGCCTGAACTGCCTAATGAGACGGACCCTGTCTCAAAAAGACAAAAGCAAAAAATACCCCTGCACCCCCCAAAAAAACCAGAAAATCAAGGACAACGAAAAGGGAACGAGCGGGTCCTAGGGAGAGAGCAAGTGGGCTGAGGGCAGGTGTTAACATTTTATTATTGTTATTAATTCGTTGTTTTGAGACAAGGTCTTTCTATGTATCGGGAGCCACCAGCCCGCAGGCACATGTGTCCCTAGTCATGTGGGCAGAGAAGAGTGCAGCTGGCCCTGTCCACCCCACCAGGACTCCTGGATCTAAAAGGGCAGCCATTGCTCCTCACCTCTCATCACAGTCTTACAGAGCTGCCAGTTTTGTGAATCCAGAAATCCACGCTCTATTTGTGTGAGTGTGTGTGTGTGTGTGTGTGTTAAGATAAAAATACTGTAAAATTTATCACGTTAGGTGTGTACAGTTTAGTGGTATTATTAATTGAAAAAGTCTCCAATTTAGGGAGGCAGGAGATAGAAAAGGGAGGGCTGGTGGGGAGCTGGGTCAGGGTCCGAGTATGGGAGGAGGGGGGCCGGCAGGATGACGGGACAATGCGGATGCACTTCTAGGCCGCCTGCGCACAGGGCTTGCACCGAGCCAGCGTTTTCCCTGGAGTCTAGCTGCGCTTTGCTCTAGTAGGTGCTCAATTAATGTGCAGGAGAAGCAAAGAGGGAAGAAGAGGGGAGGGTGACTTTCTTCGTGCAGCATTAGGACGCCTCGGGCGGGGGCCTGCGGGCGAGTGCTGCCCCATGGCTCCTGGGTCACAGGGGCGAGGGACCCTCGCTTGTTCCCTGTTCCTACCGAGTTGCAGACCGCCCTGAACTTAGTTCCAGGCCTGGACCTGGGACTGGCACTCCACCCATTATGCACCTGCTCCCCACGCTGACCCCTGGGGTTTGTGGCTCAGGAACTCGGCGGGGGCTTCTCCACTGCTTCTGGGGAGCCCTGGACTGAGGTCACTGCGGGTGGCGGCGGGGGCTGCTTTGTGCACCCTCAGCCCGGTGACCCCGGGGCTCGGCATGGCAGGGACTGTGTCCCTGTGACCTCGCCAATTAGCCAGGGTCAGAGGAGTCGCCGGGACCCAGGCAGAGGAGGCGGCCGGCTAGGCCTCCCTTAACACCTCCATGCAGTCTCAGCCAGCTCTCCTACGAGGGCCGGGCCAGGTTCAAGGACAGGGAGATCAGATCCCGTGGGAGCCGACCTTCCCACGCTCCTCAGCCCAGAGGCAGCGAACTCCATGTCGGCCAGCTGACCCGGCGGAGCCCTGCCAGCGCACAGCTCCATTTGTTCATTTTTGAGTGGGATCTGAACCCCCAGACGCCCAGTCCCAGTGGCGCCCTTCCTTGTCAAGGAGCCGCGCCGCACTCCGCTACTCCGCAAGCATTTCCCAAGGAAGCGAGCAGAAACTTTCGCCAACGATTCCGAGAATGCAGAGAAACGAAAGCCAGCCTCCAGCTCCTGTCCTTCCACAGAGACAGATGCGTCTCCTGCGCGGTCTCCCTGCATCAGGCGGATGGTAGGTTTGCAACAAAAGGCAAAAAGCCTACAAACGCTGTATGTGGCTTCAGGGCAAATCCTGAGGGGGCGGGTTGGCCTGACCTTGTCAGACACAAAAGTTACATTATTTTGTTATATAGGTCTTGCTTTATCTTGGTCTTAACCATCCAGCAGAAAGGTTTAACCACGAGGTATAAAAAGTAAAACCAGGTAGCAGGGCATGGCGGCGCACGCCTGTAATCTCAGCACTTGGGAGGCCGAGGCAGGAGGATCAGTGTGAGTTGAGACCAGCCTGGGCTACAAGAGTGAGTTCAAACCCAGCCTGAACTGCATAGCGAGACCCTGTCTCAGAAAGACAGAAAAAAAAAAAAAAAGTAAAGCCAGATTAATATGCTGAGCTGGAAAAAAGGCTTAAGTTGACAACTTTTGACATTGCCAGTTCCACTGACAACTCAGTACTATTATGGACTGTTGGGCTACACTGGGTTATTTTGCTGAATTCATGCACCTACAATATTTGAATGGAAACACAACATGCATCTCTCACAAAACAAAACAAAACAAGGGGGATATAAATGAAGGACCATTTTGTAGTAGAAAAAATAGGATAGATATATAGTTACCTTCTCTTAGTTCAGTGAGAGGAAAGAGTTGTACTAATAGTGCTTAGACAAGATATCATGTGCATCCTGTACTCTGGATAACTACTCCGAAGACAACAATATGCAATGTATTAACTGTCCTACTAACCTGTTTTGAAACTGTCTTGCTATTTCTTTCTCATTGAAATTAACAAAATATAAAAAATGCAAAGAACTCGTTTGTTTCTTGCTTTTCCACCTATAATTTGCTTCTATTTCACTTTTAACATTGTGTATTGGAGATGGTTCTCATCAGCACCTTAAGTTCAGCCCATGTTTAGAAACCCAGCCTGTGGACCCAGCCCTTCTCCTAGGGCTCTCCAGAGATCCTTTGCTAGTTTTTCAATTTTTTTTTTTTGGGGGGGGGTGTCTTTTTGAGACAGAGACTCCCTATGCAGTTCAGGCTGGCTTTGAGCTCACTGTGTAGCCCAGGCTGGTCTCGAACTTGCAAAGATCCTCCTGCCTCAGCCTCCCCAGGGCTGGGATGACACGCGTGCACCATGGCGCCTGCCTTGGCTTTTCACTCTTGCAAGCGGTGTCCTGCCTCACCTCCGTGTGCACTCCAGGCAGCACTGGTTTCCCGGGGTTAGGATTTCTGGGTCCCTGGGCGCCATATAAAGTGATATCAAATTTTATTGCCTGCTTTACAAGCAGCCTAGACACACACGTGCACACAGCTCCTGGGTTCTCTCCCCGCTTGCCGATTCTCAGTTCTTCGGCTTCTTTGCAGCCTGATAAAGGAGCTTCTCAGGGCAGCTGGTTGAGGAAACGGCCCTCAGGGTGTGCGAGAGCTGACATCCGGTCTGCCCTCTACCTCTGAAGAAGTCACAGGGGCGCTGGCCTGCTCCTGCGCTCTCCGTCCCGCCATCCCCTACTGCAGAGGGCGGGTCCCCGAGTTGTGAGTTCGTTGCCTTCTACTGCGCCTGCCCTGGGGCCTGAGCCCCTTGTCGTTCTCCTGGACCACCAGGAAAGCACCGGGGTACCACACACCCAACAAACGGCAAGGCCACGGCGTAGAGTGCGTGAGTGACTCCCCCGGGTCCCCAGTGCCAGCAGGGGCTGGCATCTGCACCGCGCAGGCTGCTTTGGAGCTCAGGACGGCTGAGGGCGTGGCCCTGCTGGCCAAGCGCAGGTGTGCAGTGGGCTACAGCGGCGTGACCTTGCTTAGCAGGAGCAAACGCACGTGTGCTGGTCGCGGCACTAGATAAGGATGTAAACAGTGACGACGACCCGTGTAAGAAGCTTGCGCCGAGGACGCAGGAGGTGCTGCGCGCCCCGGCCCTTGGGCTGCGCTCTGCTGCGTGCTGCTTGCTGTTGACGCTGCTGTCCTTGCACACGTGCGCTTTTTTTTTTTTTTTTTTTTACCGGGACTCAAACTCAGGACCTTATGCTTGCTAGGCAGGCGCTGCAGTGCTGTATCTCCAGCCCACACCTGTGTGCCTTACCTCGGGACCTCAGCCTCCGAAGCCTCCCTCGGGCCGAGGAGCACCGAGGCTAGGTACTCCATTGCAGGCGGTGGGGGTGGGAGCAGAGGCCCCGGGAGGAAAATCACTTGCACCTGTGCCCAGGGAGCCTGCGGCAAGAGGCTCCGAGCTGCCAGGCTCTGGGCAGAGCCAGGAGCTTCCAAACCGGAAGTCTGAAGCCCTGCGCTTTGCACCTGTGGAATGGAGAGTTATACTGTCGCAGAGAGGGGACTGTGCCGGTCAGTGCGGACACCTCAGAAATAAGTGCTCAGGACCGGATCTGTGGCTCGGCTGTAAGACGCCGGCCTGGAACACGCAAGCTCTGGGCTCCATCTGCTGCCAAGCAAAGACCCAAAACAAACAAACCATCACTTATGTTAGATAAAAAGAGTAAGTTGCTGGAGCCGGCAAGATGGTTCAGCGGTCTAAAGCACCTGCTTAGGAAAGCTTGGGCAACCGCAGGGACCCACGGTTCGATCCTTGGGACCACATGCTGTGCCAGCCCCACCCCCAGGGCAGGCTGAGCCGGCCATAATATTAAAAAAAAAAAAAAAAAAAAAAAAGAGTAAGTTGCTGAATGACAGGTACAGAATAACACGTGTGGTGTGAAGTTTACAGAACAGGGAAACCAGACCGGACATGATGGCACACACCTGTGATCCCAGCCCTCGGGAGGCTGGAGCAGGACAATTGCTTTGAGGCCGGCCTGTCTACAAAGTGAGTTCAAGGCCAGCCTGCCCTGCAGAGTGAGACCCTGTCTCAAAACACAAAACAGGATCAAACCCCTGTCCCGTAGCTCTTGCCTAAGCAGGTGCTTTAGCCGGCTGAGCTATCTGGCTGGCCCTATAATCCTCCTTTAGAAAAGCTCTGTGTTTCAGGCTGAGAGATGTTGAACCCTTCCACAAGTGGAATTCCTCCATCTGGAATTGCACAGAGCTCTGTCTTGCTGGTGTCATTGGTCCCCGTCCCTTTTCTTCCTGGCTTCCTACCCACCAGCCTCGAGTTCAGACTTCTCGGTGGGCAGGAGTTGATTCCGCTCCATGGGCCCTGCCTCAGGGGAGGTCCCTGAGTTGCTGTTGGGTGTGGTGCTGGGAAAGGTTTGGAATGGATGCTTGGCCTTGTAACTTGAGCACGGGCGACGGGCAGCCCCTCCCCACTCCTCGGATATCCAGGTAAAAGTGCCTTGAGGTCTGGGAGCTGTGGCAGGCCCAGAGCTCTCAGAGATTCCTGTTGACTCCTGTGGGGATAGAGAATTTAGGGCTGGGCCCTCGCTCTCTCTGGAGCTCTGGTTTCTGAGTGCAATTCCTCTTTCTCCTCCCTGCCTTCTGGAACTCTGCCTGCTCTTCATTTTAAAGTACAAAAGTCCACTTAGACCAGTCGTGTAATCGGTGCTGAAAGCGCAACTGGCCATTCCTTAGGACACCCAGAGGAAGGTTTCGCAGACCAGTATGCAAACGTCTTTGAAAGGGATCCGCAGGCATCACTTAAGATGCCCGCAGGAGGCTTTGGGCTCCGGGGCCTGCTTTCCTTCTCTCCTGCCCTGGCACCTCCGCTTGCAGTCTCCTGAGAGTCTGACGCTCACCCTCAGGCTTCTGGGTGGGTGATACTCCCTGGGGATGAGGGTCAGCGCATTATCACCTCGCCTTTATAAAGCAGGACCCCAGGACTGTAGCAAGTTAGTGCGTGCTGACCAAGGGCCAGGGCAGCCAGCGTGTGCCACTTGATGCATGAACTCCCAGCTGGCATGGAAATCTATGCTCATGACTACCACAGAATGCAAAGGCAGTAGTGGGTGGCCACGCGCCATGGGCTCGCCCGTGGCCTCGCCCGTGGCCTCTCCCTGTTGCATCCTTCCTCCCCTCTAGTTTTCTTACCGCCCACCCATATTTTTATTCGGATACCCAATGGGCACGTGTGATGGTTTTTAAAATGTTCCCGAATTCTTTGCATGACTTCCTCCAGGGAGCAGGGTGCAATTCCCCTATTCTTGGATGTGGCTTGAATTCCTGGTTTCTTTTAGCTGACAGAATATTATGGCCACGGCAATGTGGGATTTCTAAGACCAGGTCACCGAAGATGTTTGTGAGCTCCACCCTTTCCTGGGGAGGCTCACATGGGAGAAGCCAGCCACCAGTGGGGAAGGGGGTTCCCCACGCCTCCTCTTGGAAGGCCGCAGTGAGCAGCTGAGGCCTCCGGTCCACAGCACCTGGGCCCCGTGTGGGAAGGGGGTGCCCCAGCCCCCGTGGAGACCCCAGAAGATGCAGATCCAGGCTCTGGAGAGGCTGGAGTCCTCCGCCAGCGCTGCTAGGGAGACCGCTCTGGACTGGGAACTGGGGGCCGACAGGTACTTCTGTATTAAGCTGCTGAGCTTGGGGGGAAATTTATTTATTTATTTTTAAATTTTATTTATTTATTTGTTTGCTTGTTGTGTTTGTTTGTTTCTTTATTTATTTATTTTGTGGCTGGCTCAGCCTGCCTTGGTGGTGGGGCTGGCGCAGCATGTGGTGCTGGGGATCGAACCGCAGTCCCTGCAGTTGCCTGAGCTTTCCTAAGCAGGCGCTTTAGACCACTGAACCATCTCGCTGGCCCCTTGGGGGGAAATTTATTATGCGGCTTTAATTAATACAGCGTCTCCGATGAGGCACGTCAGAAGCGGTGTTCCTTATTCTCATTCTGCAAGCAGTCTTCCTTCTGTCTTCCATAGTTAGACAGCGATTTCATTTGGCTCCTCCTTCTCTTCCTCTTTCTCCTCCTCCTCCCCCTCCTTTCCCTTCTCGTCATTCTCTTCCTCCTCCTCCTCCTCTTCCTTCTCCTCCTCCCCTCCTTTCCCTTCTTTTCCTCTTTCTCATCCTCTTCCTCTTCCTCTTCTTCCTCTTCCTTCTCAGGCTAAGACCCTAAAGTCCTCTTCAGAGTCTTTCTTTCACACCACAGATTTAGCGTAAGGGCCATTTTAACAGGTGCCTACGGTCTAACCGCATCCTCCCGCTGGGGTTCACCCGTCCTCACCTGGGCTGGTTGCAGCAGCCTCTGCCCAGTCTCCTGGAGCCTCCTGAGAGCTCCAGGTCCGGTAGTTGGTGGGATCCCTCACCAGCATCAACCAGACGCTGTCACAGTCATTATAGTCAGCTTCCTAGGTCCACAGAGAGCTCCTCCTTGCATTGCCTTTAGGTCTTTACCAAATAGCAGCATCTTAGTGAGGACCTGTCTGACTGCTAAGCATTCCCCATAGCGTCTCTTTTACTTATTTGTCTCTGATGTTTAGAATGGCAGTGCCTTAAAGAGGGATTATTTTTGTCTGCTTTATGTACTGTTGGGTTTCTAGTACCTAGAATGATTCTGGACACACATTCCCATTTCTTTTGTGGGGGGGGGGAGTCAGGAGGAGGGTGAGACAGGATCTTGCTAGGCAACCCAGGTTGGCCTCAAACTCTTTTTTTTTTTTAATATTATGGTTGGTTCAGCCTGCCCTGGGGGTGGGGCTGGCACCGCATGTGGTGCCTGCGATTGAACCATGGTCCCTACGGTTGCCTAAGCTTGCCTAAGCAGGTGCTTTAGACCGCTGAGCCATCTCGCCAGCCCTTGTCCTCAAACTCGTTTTGATCCTCCTACCTCCGCCTCCTAAGTGCTGGGGTTACAGGTGTGTGCTGACATGCCCAGGAATCCAGGCTCCTTGGACAGCCCACTCTTGTCGTCCCAAGAGCTGTGTTGCTCTGCTGGTTGTTGGAACTCTGCGGAGGGCAGTGGGTGGCGAATCTGAACTCTCAGAGAACCAAGCACAATCCAAGGCCTCTGCACAGAGCCTGAGAGAGCCAAGGCAATGCTGGGGTGAGGTGGGGGGGTCCTGTGCATCTTAATGCTCCCGGCTTCTACTCTTTCAGAAAAGTTTCGTATTCTGCCTTAACAGAGGCAAGGAAAATAGTAAAATATATTGAAGTTGGTTTGTATTAAAAAAAAACTCCTTTGTAGTTAAGGCAGTAAATAATAGACCCAGGATTCAATGTGGGCCATAAATCGAATACCTTAGAGCGAGTAGAAGGCTCCTTTGGGAATGAGAGTTGATTTCCTAAGCTTTTGTTCAGTACATTGCGAGTTTTTCCCCGACAACAATCCCCCCTGCCTGAGAGCCCCCCAAGCCTGTGGTGAAGCCGGGGTTTTACTGGGTGTGGAGAGCTCAGAACATGGTTCTCGACAGACACCTCATGACCAAAAGCTTGCTAAGGTCCCCTAGCAGTGCTGCTTAATTTCAGAATACTGAAGAAAGCTAGTGCATGTGTGCAAACTGGGAACACAACATGCACATACATGCACATGCACACACGCACATGCGCACGCACACGTGCACATATGTACACATGCACACATACATGCAAGTGCGGGTGCATGTTTTCTCTCTGCTTTAAGCTGATGACCCGGGAAATGTCTCTGAAACAGGAGGCTTGAGTTTATCAGGGCTGATGCTAATAGTTCTTGGGAAGATGACAGGGGAGGAAGAGCGGGACTGGGGCCCCGATCCTGTCACCCAGTGCTTCAGATTCGCCCCAACTTCATCATTGAATTCATCCGCGTTTCTCAGTTGGGCAAATCCGTCCGGTCGTCTGTCAGTCAGAGCGCGGGGCACGCGGGAAGCGAACTTTCTCAGCGACTGGGGGGTTCAGGGCGGCCGCTGGTGCGTGGGCCGGCCTGGGGTCCTGCAGCAGGAGGGCACCGAGGGTCTCGGCTGAGGAGTGTGATGCACCTGGCCTGCAGTGCGACAGGCAGTGGTGGCCCTGACCCTTGGCTCCTCTCCTCATGCCGCAGTGTGGCTCTGCGGCCCAGCTGCACCTGCTGGCTGGCTGGCAGCGACCAGCACGGGGCAAATGAGAAAGAACCTCGCTTAGTGAGGAGCTCGCAGGAGCTGCTCTGGCTTCTGTCTCCTCCTGCCGGTTTGCTTTCTGCTTGGAGTCCCACGTACTAATGAACCGAGTGAAACTTCAGCCAACAGCCAATGAGGAACAGGAGTCATCCTTTACCAGCCAATGAAGAACAGGGTCATGCAGCCAGTGAGGAAGGGAGGCACTCAGCCCAACAGCCAATGAGGAAGGGAGGCCCTTAGCCTGACCACCAATAAGAAAGGGATGCGCTCAGCCCAACAGCCAATGAGGAAGGGAGGCCCTTAGCCTGATAACCAATAAGGAAGGGAGGCGCTCAGCCCATCAGCCCCAGAGGAAATAGATGCAACCACTAGTTTTCCCTGGAAATGACTTCTGCTTTAGTCGAACTTTAAGATGAGCAGCAGCTCATCCAGGGGTCCCTGACCCACAGGGGCTATGAAATCACACACGTGGTGCTGTAGGTAGCTACATTTGGGGATTAATTGTTACTGTAGTATGTTGGTTGCTAAGGATACCGCCAAGTGGCTGGTTTACAGCCACAGAAATGTGTTGCCCCAGCAGACACCGGAAAAGGCCTCAGCGGGCTTTCATTGGGTCCCTGCTCCCTGGGGGTGCGGGGAGCCAGTGACCCGTGGCCAGGCTCAGCTTCCTGGAGCCCCGGGCATCCTCGGCTTGGGCACGGCCGTCTTCTTCCCGGTGCGCCTTCCACACTGCAGCAGGGCACGTGCCCATGGCCTCATTTTCATTGGCTACCTCGTTTTAAAGGCTTCATCTCTAAACACAGCCACGGTCCTACGCCCGGGGCAGTAGACACCAACCTGCCTTTTAGGGAAGGACACAGGCCAGTTGGAGCAAGCAGCGAGGGGTGACAGGCACAGGGATGCAACTCCCCAGGAGGTTTGTGGCCACTGACAGGAAAAAGAGGACAACAGCCTGCGCGGTGACGCGTGCCTGTCATCCCAGCCTCAGGAGGCTGAGGCAAGAGGGTTGCTGTGAGTTCAAGGCCAGCTTGGGCTACATAGCAAACTTAAGGCCAGCCTGAGCTGCATACTGAGACCCTGTCTCAAAAAAAAAAAAAGAGAGGAAAATTATTTTATTGATTGATTGATTGATTGATTGTCTTTTTAAGACAGGGTCTCACTTTGCAGTTCAGGCTGGCCTTGAGCTCAATTTTGCAGCCCAGGCTGATCTCAAACTCACTCCGATCCTCCTGCCTCAGCCTCCCGAAGTGCTGGGATTACAGGGGTGAGCCACCATGGCCCGGCAAGGCAAATGAATTTTAGACAGTTAAAAAGAACCCCAAAGGGGGTAGCCAGTCCTCAGCTTAGTCCGCTAGGGGCCACTATGACAGAATACCCAAGGTGGTCATGCCGGGCGGTTCTGGAGGCTGGGAGTCCACGTTCAGGCTGTGGGCGTCTCCGTGCTGTGTCTTCCCATGGCAGAGGGCATGTGTGGCACAGGGGCAAAGGGAGAGTGAGGAAGGGAGAGGATGGGAGGGCAGGTGGCAAGCTCGTGCTGGAGACAGCTGACTCGTCGGCCTGAGAAGTGGAGTTGCCTCCCGAAGGTGCCACTTCTTGGTGCTGTCACGGCAATGCTTAAAGTCGGCTCTCTGGGAGTGGGCATCCCTCCTCTGCCGTGGGGCTGAGCTCTGTGACGCTAGGGTGATTGTCCTCCTGGGTGGCTCTGAGCACTTGAAACAGGGCCTGTCCTCAGGAGGCATGCTGGAAGCGTAAAGCAAGGGCTGCAATGTGAAGACTGAGGACTAAACAACAAAGAGCTATTACAAATGTTAATTTTTGTTTGTTTTTTTGCCTTTTTGAGACAGGGCCTCACTATGCAGCTCAGGCTGGCCTTTAATTCCCTTTGTAGCCCAGACTGGTCTTAGACTCACAGTGATCCTCCTGCCTCAGCCTCCACAGTGCAGGGATCACAGGCATGAAAAATGTTAAATTTTGATTGGAAGTTGGAACAACCTTTTGGACCCATTGCACTAATGAGCTTGATGTCATCAAGTTCAATTTCTTCTGTTTTTAATGTCTTTAGATGTGGCAGCTATGGCCCCCAGGCACATAAGCCTCCCACACCTGAAGCTTGCACTGGGTACCCACGGAATGCAGCCCAGCTAGGAGGAGGCTTTCTTCTGCTTGGTCCGATTTATAGGGAAACCCTTCTTCTCCCTAGAGTTAAACAAAGCCCCGGGGCTCTAGGAAATTGCACTGTGAGGAAAACGGAGACAGCACTTTTACTCCGTGCAGAGCGGGGGCCACCACCCCACGTCACTCGAGGTCCTCAGCTGCAGTCCCCAAGGCTGGGTACCCATTGTCCAAATGCAGAAACGGCAGGATTCAGCCCTGTACCTCCGCTGGTTGGGCAGCCCCCTCTGAGGTCCCTGGAGTCCCACCGTGTCCCCTGCAGGCTCTCAGTCCGAGGGCTGGGCCAATGTTTCTTTGCTTCCCTGTCCCCACCCTCCAGTGTCCCCCTACTCTGGACAGTCAGATCCTGTACTTAGAGCACAGCGCTCTTTATATATCCCCACCCCCCCCCCCCCCCACCCCCCTCCTCAAAAAAAGAGAAATGGCTCTCAGAGGGCGGGGGTAGAAAGATCACCTGCTATTTCAGTACTGCAGGCTGAAGAAGCCGCATTAATATTTTAATAAATAACTGTTTCACAAATTCATTTGTTCAACAGATATATTTATTACCATACTTCAGCACAAGCTCTTTCCTGTTGGTGACCTCCAGTTAGCCAGCCCATTGGGGCATGGCCGGAGGGTGGTGCCCTTGGGGGATTCCCTGGGGATATGGGGGGGAGGAGACCAGGAAAGCTGTAACCTGCACTGAAACCTAACGCCAGGAGCCAATGGAGGCTACAAGGGGAGGCAAGGTGATCCAGGAGTGCCACCCCTTGTGTGAACAAATGTGTGTGCATGCGTGTATGCATGTATGTGCATGTGTGTGTGTGCATGCATGTGTGCACATGTGTGTGTGTATATGTGTGTGCGTGTGTGTGTATGGGGGTAAAAATCAAAGGCTCAAATATGCAGGGATGAGGAAGATAGGCTTTGGCATGGGCAGCAAGTTTAAGAGGGGCTGAAGGTTCAAAGCCCGTGCTCGCCAGCCTTGGCTTTGGGAGGTGGCCGTGTTGGACCCCTGCCCTGTGGGTACCCGCCTGGTGCTGCCTGGGCTGGCATGTGGGCGTGGGGGCCGTGGAGGCCAGGGCAGCTTTCTTTCCCTGCTGGATCCTTGGGTTTCTCTGGAGACCAACTGCTGTTCCCAGCGCTGTCCACTGAGGGGTGAAGGAGAGCTTCAGGGCAGGGGGCAGGAATCATGGACTTGCTGAGATGGTGTGCATTCACACATGCTGGACGCCTCAAGCCCTGGGATCATGTTTCATTATTCACACAATAAACGAGCACTCCATGCATTGCTGTAAATAAGCAAAGGGCCAGGTAGGGACAGGTCGGTCACCCCAGGGCTCTGGACTGGAGCTGCTGGCCCTGGGAGCCTGGGAGGGGGGGTGACTCCTTATTCCAGGAGCCTGTCCCCTCACCGGACATATCAATTATTGCAGAAAGGTGGGGCCCAGAAGAAGCTGCAGGGAGCAGCTGCTTCCGGTGGGGTTAGACAACACTTCCAGGAATTAAATGTGTGCCATTACCGACAGAGATCAAGTTAAAATGCGGCACCTTGTTATAATTCCAGCACCGTGGGCAACACGTTGAGGGAATGGCAAGGTGGATGGAGCCCAGTCTGAGCAACTTAGGGACTGGCGAGATTGTGCCCAAAATGGAAAAAAAGCCTGAGGTAGTGGCTCAGTTCAATGCCCGGCAGCACCAGAAGAAACCAAAGGCCCATTCTGTTCAGTAGCTGGGGTAGGTTTGGATCCAGGCTCCTGCCTCTCCCAAGCTGCTAGGTGACAAGAGCAATGGCTGGGGCCCACAGCTGGGATGGCGGAGGTTTGCAGCTGGATCTGAAGTGGTCCACAGCGCAGCAGCAGCAGCAGCAGCAGCAGAGCCCCAGGGCCAAGCCTGCTGGCAGGGCTCATCCGAGGCCTCTTACATCCTGTGGCCACATCTCCCGGCTGTGGCACTCAGCCTGGACCGGAGGCCGTCCCATGTGGCATCTGAGAAGCCCTGCTTTATGTGGGAGCTCTGGCTCTCCCACAGAGACCCCTCGCCCACCTTCTCGGAGCCCCTTCCCACAGAGGCCCGCCTCGGGGCCGCCCCTGTCACCTCGGTGTGGCAGCGCTAGGTTCAGCCGCTGTGACAGGAGGTTCCTCTTTGTATTGAGCGGGCTGACAGGCCTCCCGTCTCGGCTTGATTGGCAGCCCCCTAATCAGCAGCAGGAGAATGGTGCGCCTCTAGAATGATGTTTGCTCTGTAAATATTTGACATTATCTACCCTGAAAACCTGAAAGAGAACTTCATTTTTCTTTCTTTTTCTGGGAATACAGCAAGTCACAGAACACCCATAAGTATAATTAGTCTGACAAGGGAGCTTCTGATTGGGGCTGGGGACTTCTCCCGTGGGAGGGATCCCCGGCGTCTTCGTCTCTTCCTTTGCCGGAGCTGAGGGCGGCCTGGGGGTTTTGGCCCAGGACTGGCTGAGGTTTCGATTTTTCCTTTATATGTTGCTGGCGGCGTGACTTTGAGTGAGTCAGTGCGCCCACCTCTCCGTAGTGTGGGGTACCGTGGGCTCCTCCTTTCATTCTTTGCTCCTCCAACCCTTCTCCCCAAGCTCTCGTGTCGCCGCTGTACACAGCGGTGGCTTTGGCATTGCCCTGGGCAAGAGTTTGCAATTCCCCGAGAACCGACGTGGGCCCCTGCGCGGGACAGCTGTGGTGCGGAGAGTGCGCGCTCAGGCAGACGGAGGAAGGCGAGGCCCAGACGAGGTCGGGAGCCAGAGGCGGCGCTCATGGCGGTGCAGTGCGCGGCGCCCGCTGCGCTACGGCGGCTGGGGGCGTGCAGCATGACGCAGAGCGCGTACCCCGTTCTCTTCCTGTCCAGTCCGTCCATGCAGATTGCATGGATGGGTGGGCTGGGGATAGGCGGCTGGGGATGGGGCGCATCCCAGTGCAGGGTTGGGGGCGCCCCATCACGTGACCTGCGGCCGGCCCAGCCTCTGTGTGTCCCCGGCGCCCAGGGAGGGACCCACGCTCTGGGTACTGTGCGTGGGGCAGGGAGAGCTCCCATCTTTCTTCTTTGCACGTCTTCACCGTCTTCCAGTCTGGCCCTGGCCGCAGGACACGCGCTGGGTGGGTACCAAGGCAGGTGCCGTTGGGGGTCCCGTTCCCTGGTGTGTGTGGGAGAGGCGCAGGCAGCACCCAGGTATGACCCCAGATGTGAAAGAGAAGCCCAGGCCAGAAGACTTCCTCCACCGAGATCAGAGTGGGCCCGCCTGGAAGCCACAGTGTGAGCAGCCTCGGAGAGCCCCGAGGGCAGAGAGGGCCGGCAGGACAGCAGTTGATCTGGGGGTGTAGAAGGTGCTAGAATGCCGGAAACCGGAATGGACAGGATCTCAGGCTGCAGGGACCTGGACATCGTGTTCTCAGGCCACAGGGAGCCTCTAGAAGCCATGGGTCAAGGCGTCCGCGCAGGCTGAGGGTCGCCCTTCCAGCCCGGAAGGTCCTGGTGTGCACTGCGGCTCCTTGCATTTCGCTGGGGATGGGAAGGGCCTGGACGGAGGGGAGGAGACGCCAGGTCCTAGTGCCCGCGGATCCAGTGCGCCAGTCGATCCCTGCCTCAACATCCGTTTCCCTTTGTGGAACCCTGTCTTTGTAAATAAACTGGGGTGCTTCCGGCTCGAAGGTCAGGGACAAGATGGTGCCGCCAGGAGCATCTCTCCGCTCCTCAAGCTCGGCCGCTACTCTGCCCTGCTTGTCGGTATTGCCTACGGAGCCAAGTGCTGCGGTCACCTGAAGCCTCCGGCAGAGGAGGAGAGGAAGGTAGCCGCAGGGGCAAGAAGAGGCAGGATGAGCGGAAACGGAGCAAGAGGGCACTGGATGAGGCCCCGGCGGACAGCCTCTCCCCGGTGAAGGGAGAGGTTCCAGCGGTTTGCCTGGCTCCAGCTCCAGCAGATGAATAAAGCTTTTGAGAGACAGATATCTATCAAAAAACCTCAAACAAACTGGAAAAACTGGGATGAAGAAAAGGACAGGGGTCGGGTACATTTATGTGTGTATGCAGGATGGCTTGGATAATCGTACTGCTGATTTCTGTAGGCCTACAAAGGGGAGCCGTAGCAGCTGATGCTATTTTTCCAGAACTGTGGATGGAACTCAGGCCCTTGCGCTGGCCAGGAAGCACTTATTCTATTGAGCTATTTCCCCAGCCCCTGATGCTTACATTTCTTTCTTATCTTTTTTTTTTGCGGAGTCAGGGATTGAACTCAGGCCCTTGGTCTTGCCAGGCAAGCACTTACTCTACTGAGCCATCTCCCCAGTCCCTTCTTATCCTTTTTAATTTTGTATAACTTTTTTCTTTTCATTCTTTCTTTTCTTTTTTTTTTAAAAGTGTGTATGTGTGGGGGTGGCTATCAGGTGCCAGGGTTTGTGTGTGTATGTATGCATGTATGTATGTATGTATGTATGTATGTATTTATTTATGTTAATGGCCGGCTCAGCCTGTTTTGGGGCTGGCACAGCATGTGGTGCCTGGAATCGAACTGTGGTCCCTGCAGTTGCCTAAGCTTACCTAAGCAGGCGCTTTAGACCACTGAGCCATTTCGCTGGCCCTCTTTTTCTTTATCAAAACCAATTTTTCATACTTATATCTGATAATTTGAACAACTACTTTGAAGATAACATTATGTAATATGGCAATCATTGTTGAGTTCCTGTTTTGTTGGGTGAAGTTCTGTACTGTTTCTTTCTCTTTCTTTCTTTCTTTCTTTCTTTCTTTCTTTCTTTCTTTCTTTCTTTGTCTTTTTTGAGACAGGGTCTTGCTATGCAGTTCAGGCTGGCCTTGAGCTCACTTTTGTAGCCCAGGCTGGTCTCAAACTTGGACTGATCCTCCTGCCTCAGCCTATGTAAGTGGCTGTAAGCTGCCTCGTTTAGGGAAGGAATATATATTTCCATTTTAAACAAAGGAAGTGTAAATGCAAGAGTTGCATACTGTAGGTGCCAATTTTATAAGCGCAGAAATTTTTGTGCCTGTGTATTATTTGGTCACATAGGTGTACCAAAATTTATTTAATCTGTTGCCTGTTTTCAGGCACTAAGGGTCTTTCCCAGTTTCCTCGCAGTTATAGCCAAGGTTGGGATGAGACACTTATTGGATAAATATTGTGGACTCTGTGAAGGAAGGGCTGGCCAAATAGCTCAGCGGATTAAAGCACCTGCAATCAGACACAGGGGCCATGGGTTTGATCCCTAGCTCTTCGGTGCCAGCCCCACCTCCCAGGGCGAGCTGAGACCACAGTTGAGACTGGGCATGGTGGTGTGCACCTGTAATCCCAGTTTTTGGGATTAATCCCACCTGTGAACAGGTGGATCCCTATGAGTCCTATCTAGTAATGAGACCCTGAACACCCTGTAGATCCTTCCCTAACATTAAAAAAAAATGCTCTTTTTGAAGGAAAACTCTCAAAAAGAGCAGTTAACCAAAGGGCCTGCACACTTTAGTGGTACTGAAAACACTGTTTAGTCACTGACTAGAATGTTCTAATCTACTTTTTTTTTTTTTTAAATTTTATTTATTTGTTTGCTTGTTGTGTTTGTCTGTTTCTTTATTTATTTATTTTGTGGCTGGCTCAGCCTGCCCTGGTGGTGGGGCTGGCGCAGCATGTGGTGCCGGGAATCGAACCGCAGTCCCTGCAGTTGCCTGAGCTTTCCTAAACAGGCGCTTTAGACCACTGAACCATCTCGCCGGCCCCTAATCTACTTTTTAATTTAAAAAAAAGTCTTTCTTTGGACTAGTGAGATAGCTCAACAATCTAAAGTGCCTACTTTAGGCAAGTTTAGGCAACCACAGGGACCTCGGGTGGATCCGTGGCACCACATGCTGTGCCAGCCCCGCCCCCAGGGCAGGCTGAGCTGGCCATTAAAAAAAAAAAAACCTCTTTACTTGATACAGGGTCTTGCTACGCAGCTTGGACTCATAGTGATCCTCCTGTCTCAGCCTCTCCAGCATTGGGATTACCGGTTTGTGCCACCATGCCTGGTTTTGATGGCTGGCCCTCTGGGATTTCTGGGGCCCACACGGCATAGGTATGAGGGATTGAACCTGGGCCCTTGCGCTTGCCAGGCAGGCGCTTAGACCACCGCGCTATCTCCCCAGTGCCCCATCTACTTCTGCTACCAGCGGCAGTGTCTGTGGTGAGACTTCTGCAGTTTCTTCAATATGGCAACATTTTGCTTTATTTTTTGTCAGTTTATAAGTGAACAGGATTTCTTCTGGTTTTACTATATGCATCTTTGGTTATTTTTAGTATATTTGTGCGTTGTTGTATCATGAACTTTGCCAGAATTTTTCTTTTCTTTCTTTTTTTGTCTTTTTGAGACAGGGTCTCTCTATGCAGTTCGGGCTGGCCTTGAGCTCACTTTTGTAGCCCAGGCTGGTCCTGAACTCACACCAATCCTCCTGCCTCAGCCTCCCAAGTGCTGGAATTACAGGCATGCGCCACCATGGCCCGGCCCTACCAAGATTTTTCTATTTGGATATTTATTCATTTTTCTTAGAGCTGTATAACACTGTTTATATCATTAGTTACATCAGCTACCATTAATCATATATTAGCACAAATATTTCCTATTTGTGAATTTTTACTGTACTGTTTGCTCATCTATTTTTTTGACTTTTTGTTTTTTGTACTTAGTGCGGGGGGGTCTTCTGGGTCTCACTACACAGGCCAGAGCCATAGTGATCCTCCTGCTTTCAGCCTCCCATGTGTTGGGATTATAGGTGTGCGCCACCATGCCCGGTCTCAGTCGCTGTCTCAGAGTACCTGGACGGTGGGCCGGCGTGGCTGCCTGGGGATCGAACCCTGTACCCTGTGTCTGCTTAAGCAGGCGCTTTAATCTGCTGAACTATCTGACTGGCCCTTTTTTTTACTTCTTGAGTTTTAATTTTTATAGTTTCTTCTTTTGCATTTAAACCAGAAATAATTCAAGCCTTGGAACGAAAGGCTGGGAATGACTTCCTTCCTAATATCAACCATCTGCTCTCATTTTTCTTTTAGTCTTTTTAAAATTATTATTGATGTATTTGGTAGAGGGGCTTGTTGTGCATTTTGGGCTCGTAACGATCCTCTTGTTTTCGGCCTTCTCAGTACTGGGATTACAGACGTGCGCCACCACGCCTGGACTTGGTCACGGCACAGTGCACCCCTGGGGAGGCAGGCAGCGCGGCATGCGGGACTGGGGTTCAAACCCTAGTCCCCGTGCTTGCCAAAGCAGGTGCTTAGTCTGTTGACCTATCTTGCTGGCCCTCTCTCTAGTTGTTTTATGATTTTGGTTTTAGATTTAACTCATTTATTTATTTAATGTATATTGTATAGTGTAATATAGATACTTGACTTTTTTTTTGATAAGTTTGCCCTTTATTTAAGTACTGTTTTATTAGATATTAGTGCACCTTCCCCCCAAAATGTACAATTCCACATTTAGAATATGTTAACGTCCTAGTTAACATTTAACATGATCCAGGACACTGTTTTAATTTACACTGTGTTGTCTCATCACTCTTGAGCCAATCCAGTCTTTTAAATCACTGCCCTTTTTTTTTATGGCTGGCTCAGCCCACCCTGGGGCTGAGGCTGGCGCAGCATGTGGTGCTGGGGATCGAACCGCGGTCCGTGCAGTTGCCTAAGCTTACCTAAGCGGGTGCTTTATACCGATGAACCATTTCGCCGGCCGCCAGTCTTTTAAATCATGATAACTTTATAGTAATTTCTATACTAATAGGGACAGCCCCTCCCCATAATGCTTTGCTGCTTGATCCGTCTGCAATCTTTACTGTTTAATTCTGAAAAGAGCAACACGTGCATTCAGTGAAACCCTCGACACTGTTGCCTGGTTCCAAGCGCTCCATTTGTTTCCTGCGGCTGCCATCAGTGGTAACGAAACCACAGCTCAGAGGCCTCTGGGACTTGTTTGAGGGCCCCGGCTTGCCCTGCCTGCTGGACCCTTCCTGTTCAGGACTCCCCCAAGCACGCGCCTGGACTCCCCTGGGAGGTTTACGCTGTGGGTGGGCACTGGGGGGCGGTGCAGAGCGTCTCAGAGATTGTGAGCAGGCAGCGCCAAATCCGCGGTCCATCCATTCAGGGATCAACTCTTACCCGACGCCCACTGCGCGATAGGCAGTATGCTTCTCACAGCACAGGCAAAGAAGACAGTGGTGGCCGGGGACATGGCTTAGTGACATAAGTGCCTGCCTGGCAGCACAAGGTCCTGAGTTGATTCCCTGTAGGAAAACAAACAAACAACAAAGCAAAAACAAAACCAGAACGAGGACCTTGGTTTCTACCCTGTGTGGTGGCTTTTGAGGGAAACTGGGCACGCCCAGATGATGCAAATAACCTCCAAGCCCTGTGGTTAGGGTTCAAGGAGGTATGGACAGGGCTGGCTTCAAGCACCTGTCACTCTGCGCCTTGTGGGGTCTCTGGCTGCTGAACTTTTGGGCAGGTTGGAAGAGTGGAGAAATAATGTATCCCTTCCTGTCTGCAGTAGCTTCTTTTTTTTGACTGGCTCAGGCTGCCTTAAGAGTGGGCCTGATGTGGCATGTGGAGCTGGGGATTGAATTGTGGTCTCCTGTGCCTGACGGGGGTTTGCTTTCAAGCAGGCGTTTTATTTATTTATTTTTATTTTATTTTTTTTAAAGTTTATTTTATTTTCTTAAACCTCATGTATTTGTTTGTGTTATGGCCGGCTCAGCCTTTCCTGGGGGTGGGGGGTGGCGCAGCATGTGGAGCCTGGGATCGAGTCACGGTCCCTGTGGTGAGCCTAAAGTTTCTGATGCACGTGCGCTTTAGACCGCTGAGCCATCTCACCAGCCCTCAGTCAAGTGTTTTAAACAATTGAGTTAAACCACAAGCCCTGTGCAGTAGCTTTCAACTAATGACTAAGCCAGGGAGGTGTATAAATCCATCCATCAGGTGGGTAATTGCGTCAGGTTTTCCAAGCATCAAGAGCGCCCCAGTGAGCACTAGCCTCACAGCTCCAGCTGGTGATTAATTGTTGTTAAGGGCCCTGATTGCACTGTTACCTCACCTGCTTCCCTCCCCGGTCAGCTGTCCTGCACTATCACAAAATCCCGGAGACAAGTGACTTATAAAGAGAAAATGTTTGGGTCACAGTGTTAACATTTCAGTCTACGATTGGTAGAGCCTATTGTTTTAGGCATGTGGCAAGGTAGGGTATTGTGGCAGGTGTGTGTGTAGGGGAGCGAAGCCACCATGGCGTGGCAGGAAGCAGCAGAGGGGGAGGCCGAGTCCCACAGTCCCAGCTGAAGATGTACTCTTCTTGATGACCTAAAGACCTTCCCAAGGTCTTACTTTTCAAAGATTCCACCATCTCCCAGCAGTGCCTCCTGGGAACCAAGCCTAAGCGTGTGGATCTTTAGGGGACACTCAAGATCCAGGCCATAGCAGCCTTCCAGTGCCCCTCAGGATTTCCTAGATCCCTCCTCTAGGGATCCATCGCTGCCCCATCTTGTGGCTGGTTTCATAGGACATCCATCAGGACAAATGCAAATCCTGGTGTCAGAGGACCTTGATCTGGGATTGGCGAACTGTGACCCACATCTGGCTGACTGCTTGTTTTTATAAATAAAGTTTTATCGGCATAAGCACAATCCATTGGATATTGTCTAAGGCTACTTTTGCGTTACAGCGGTGGAGTTGGGTTGTTTGGCCAGACGTTGGCTTACAAAGATGAACGAGATGCTTGGGTTAGAACGAAATGACACAATCTGGTCTGTTTCATTAAATGGTCACCCCAACTACTGTGTGGAGAAGTGACTGGGGGTTTAAGGGCTTGAAGGTGGCAGATGGGGGACCAGGTCAGCCCTCACAGGAGTCTGGGAGAGATAAGGTGAACAGACTAAAGTTGGGTTCTGTGATGGTTAATTTTGATCCTCAACTGGATGGCATGGAAATTAGTAGAGCAAACTTAGGCGGTGTGTCTGAGATGATTGGCATGTGGGAAAGCCAATGGAGTGGCTGAATGTTGAGACTATCATCCAATAAGTGGTGTTCTTGGATGAAAGAAAAAGAGGAGGAGGAGAAAGCCACCAGCACAGGTCATCTTTCTGCTCCTGGCCTCTACAAGGCAAGGTGAGTTGTCACCTCTCTCAGGGTCTTCCATCCACCGTGATGATTCTACCTCACCACAGACCTCAAAGCCACACAGCCAGCTGACCGCAGACTAAGACCTCTGAAACCCACACATGGACCTTTCCTCTTTTTAAGTTGTTAGTTCTCAGGCATTTTGTGACAGTGCCAGAAAGGGGAACAACACAGGCACTGTGAAGGTAGAAACCACAGGGCCTGCTGATGAGTTGCGCTGCAGGGAGGGGCGATGCTCAAGTGTTACCTTTGATGTCTTTTTCTTCTCGAGTTGGTTTGGCCTCCATAAATTGCGTGGTCCTTGTGGTCATTGTGTCTTTTTCCTTCCGTAGTCTTGCCTTATGTCTCAGACATCCCTTGAGTCAGAGCCCGGGCTTTGAGTTTCACTCACAATCCAGCTCTCATAAATGATGACTATTTTCATTCACTGGTGTGGCCCTTGATGTGGCAAACAGGTGCGTGGTAAATCTCCACTCCCTGGGTGGACACCAGGGGCGCCTTGCTTTGGTCCCGTCTGCTCACGCGCATGCTGCGGCGACTGCCTTCCCCGCCCCTCCCTGCCCTGCTCCTCCAGCCTGGCCTTTGCCGGCTGTTGGCTGGATGTGAGGTCAAAGCAGCGACTGTGACAACAGGTGAGACCACAGCGCCACCTCTTAGCGGACCTGGGTCTGATGCAAGCCTGCGCTGGAGAGCTGCGAGCGGGCAGCTCACGGGCCACAGGTCAACTCAGCAGCTGGTGCGTGCGTGCGTGCGTGCGTGTGTGTGTGTGTGTGTGTGACACACGGTCCGGTTCCCCTAGGGCAGCAGAGCGCATGGAGGGGACCGCGTGGAGGGGAGCCTGCGCGCTCAGCAGGTCCACGCCCCTCCGACGCGGCTGCCCTCGGCCTGGCAGTCTGCAATCTGCGAGCAGCCGCCCCTGCTGCTGCGGAGGTCACGTGTTAAATTACTCGAGCTGTGCCTGTGGGAGAGCCGGCGGAGGCAGCCCGGAGGCCACGCCAGGGAGCGCTGGCACCTGGGAAGGGAAACCCGGCGACCAACACCGATGAAGAAGGCGCCCCGCGCGGGCCAGCGGCCAGCAGCACGGCAGGAGGTCACCCCGGTTCTCTGCATCTCCCATGGGGTGGGCACCTCGCTTTCCCTCCCCATCCTCCCTCTCCCTCTCTTCTCTCCGCTCTTGGCATCTTTAAAAAACACACATAGGCAGAAATCAATCCATCAAATGTCATTACAGATTTATTAAGCCTGATGTAGAAAGACATTTAACAGTAACATCTCCAGAAAGCCTAAAAAGAGCACTTCGAGTCAGTCTTGTGCTTTGAAAATCTAAATATATTTTTATCATATAAATAATTCTTTTCATGTTTTAAGTGCATCTGTGTTTTTATTTTTTTCTTCTCTCTTTTCATTTTCTTTCTTTCTTTCTTTCTCTTTTTTCAGTTGGCCAAAGTGAAGTCGGCCTTGACTGCCACGAAGCCATTTGCAAAGCTCATGGTGCGGAGGGGCTGGTCCCTGCCCCGCCGGGTCAGCCGGGTCTCGGGAAGGCGGCGCAATATCTGCAGCATTAATAAGAGGGACCGCCTCCAGCAAAGGTGGCACTGGACACACCCAGGTCCTTAGGGTCGGTGGCTGGCTTTCCTGATGGAAGTGACGAGAAGGTTTGGGAGGCGAGCAGTCAGTTTCCAATAACTGCTCCGTGGAAATAAAAAAAAAGAGAGAGAGAGAGACTTTTTTCTTCACCACAAAAGAAAGTTATCAGGTTTAAAAATGTAAATAATATACGTATAGAAACCTTTTCTGATGGAAATGAACGACTCCGTGCAGCCTTGGCGAGTGTGTTGTTAGTTTTGTACAATAGCGAAAAGAAGTAGTATCTATTATTTAGGGCTTTAATTACCGTTCTCAAAGTAGAATGGTTTTCCTTTAAAAAAAAAAAAACTCTTTAGATGTAAAAAGTAATGGCTTTTGTGATATAATTTAAAGGTTTTCTTCATCTCCACCATCCGAATTTATTTCTAGTGATCAAACTGCGTTCAAACCCCTCTTAGTCCCAATCAGTTTTGACGCCCATCGCGGCTGCGTCGGAGGTCACTTTTATGCGGCAAGAGCCTGATCTAGGGTGTTGCTTTTGGCCCGATTTATGTTGCGTGTGATGTTACGACCAGATTGTTGATAATTAGGAGGGATGACAGGCTGGTGGCAGCAAGGGACAAAGAAGGAGCACCTGCTCTGAAAAATCCTTCTCTGCAAGCCAGAAAAACGTCATTTCCGGCCGCATTGTCTGTCGGTGGGCAATGAGCACGTGGCCAGAAGCCCTTGGGAATCTGCAGATAGTGGGGATAGCGGCAGGATGGGGGTGGGGCTGGGGGTGGGGGTGCGGCTGCGGCCAGCCCAGGGAGGAATTTTCTAGATCTAGAGAAGTAGAGGCTGATGCCTGCCTGCTATGAGTCCCTTTGGCCACAGGGTGGTATAATCTTCCTAGCAGAAAAGTTTTCTTTCTTTCTTTTTTTTTTTTCTTTCTTTCTTTTTTTTTCATTGCAAGGACAATTTGTAATCATCAAAAACAAGTGAAACATGGTTTTGATTAAAACAGCCTGTTGGCTCAATAATCTCTGTAATTTTAAAAACATCCTTAATGCAAAAGAGCGTCGATGTCAGGAATGGCCTGGGGCCCCATTACAACAGCAACCAAATAAATAAGGAGAGGAATTGCGAGGTCATAAAAACAAAATTAAGCTAATGTTTCAAATTTTGACAATTATGAATTCTTCCTCTAAGAAGACATTAAAAAAATTTTCAGGCACTATTAGATAAAATACAAAGAGGATAATTCTACATGGATAAGTTTGCAGTTTTCCCACTGGGTAAAGCATGCCTGGAAAAGAAAACTCTAAATTAGGGCGTTGGTTCCTCCCTTGCCCCAGCAACTGGACGGGGCTCATGCAGACAGACAAACGTGGTTCTTAGAATTTCTCTGTAAACTCAGATCTAATCCTTTCATAAGCTATTGAAAGAGAATGATCAGGAAAAAATTACAAGCATATTTTTTTTTTCTTTACAAAAGAATTCCCATTGTGGGCCAGTTTGGTAGGAAACGGAAACAAAGCAAATATAACAAAATCTGTGTTCGTACATGGCGATATAGTTAGTATATACAAATATGTACAGTATAAAAATGCGCGGAAGGCTTACGTTCCAGCCGTCAAGCTGCCCTATACACAAGGAAAACAGCCTGGGTTTTCTCCTCGTGTACAGGCGAATGTCTTATATACAGCATGCAGGCGGTAGAAAACGAGCGCGCTCGGGCACAGACATTCCGCAGGTTAGAGTACAGCCGCTCGTCTTTGCAAGGGACCCGTCTGCTTACCTAATACAAAAACGTGTTCGCCTTTCTTCGCTAGCAAATAGACCCTTTCTTTCAGAGCGGGAGTAAGTGTGATTTTTGAAACTCTGTCCCGTTTCTACCACTGCCCTTTAGAAAAGAAACAGGATGAGTGCGAGGCGCCAGGTGCATAGTGTACGTAGGTTGGTGGTGCCTTTCCTAAGGTTAGGAGAGCTCCGCAGAGCGAGAACCGGGTGGCCACGAAAGATCGCATCTGATCAGTTAGCTGCTTGATTTTTTATTTCACTGTATTTATTTATTTTTTAGCTTCTTGCTTTTAAAGGGGTTTGGAAGAAGACAGTACCTGGGTATCTGGGATCAAAGCTGAGTGGATTGAAGGGCTGTCCTCAGACACCAGCCAGACTATGGTAGCTGGGCTCTAAGGATGTTTAAGAACACTGGGCCCCAAGAGATTTTACTTTTGCATGGATGTTTTTGACCTATATTGTGCGTTTTCAGCATTTTGAGACAGGAAATGTTTCTGCAGTATTTATCACGATGCAGGGGCGGGGGGTGCGATTTGTACTTTTTCCTTTTCTACTGGTCCAGTTTTGTGCACTTTCCAAACGTGCGTGCACATTTCTAAGTCCTGAGCATGTCCGAGTCACCTAGAAAGTAACATCTCACTGTTCCCACAGGAAGCACAAGCATCGGATTGCTCGGTCTGTACATATTAGCTGTTGCCTGGGGACTGATGTCCAAATTTAGGCTTCAGGTTCAAGATCATTTATTTATCTTGGATTATCTTTGAATTTTCAGAAATTTGATTTTGGGAAGGGTTGAAGGGAGTGGTTAGATTTTTTTTTTTTTTAATCTAAACAATACATTTCTTGAAATATTTCAGCTTCTCCTGGGAATTCTACAAAAGAATTCCTCTTCATACTTCCAAAAGCTGTTTTAAGCAAGTAAACACGATACACAGGACTGTGTGTGTCTTTTTAAAAACAGACTGTATGGTAAAAGGCCCGGATGATAGCCATATGGCTATCGATACTATCATTTTTGCTTGCTGAAGTACATCAAATCAGGGTGTCATTCCTCAAAAAGCCATTTTACTTGGAATATATATTTCCAAAGAAATGGATGGGGTCCCGTTGCTGAAACAGCGATGCATCTGGTACTAGCATTTTAAAACAGCCCGATTCTAATCCATAAAACATTTCTAGTTTTCCCTGAAGCTGTGGGCTGTGTTGCGCATGAATAATTTTTGGAGAAACACCCACGCCCGTTAGCCCATTGTTCATAACTATGGGAAGAAGATTAACCAGAGCCTGGAAACTGGAGATGTGCAGCTGCCTGTGTGTCTGTCACCAGAAACCAGAGGGGCTAAGTGGCTTTTCCTTTGGATGAAGAGGTCAAATTCGACTGTAGAAATTCCAAAGATGATTCACAAGTTTTACAGTGTTTAATGCTTTTCTACAAAGGAAGCCCATCTCTCTGTCTGGGGGGTGGGGATGGAAATTTGTATCTCCTTTTTCCAGCTTAATCTCTGTCTACAAGTATTTTGGAGGTATTTTGAGAAAGGGCCACATAGAGGAAGGGAGAAAATGAAATTAGCATTTGAACATCTCACAGAGGGAACAACAACAACTGAAAGTTCACTTTGGGTTTTTCCCTTTGCCTACAGCATCTTCAAAACAGGGACCGGGGGCCAGGGAGATAGCTCTGTGGCACAAGTGTCTACCTGGCCAAGTGCAAGGTCATGAGTTCAAATCCTGGTCCCGCAAACAAACAAAAAAAAATCACACAGGGACCACTTTTGTTTTTCTGTAGCACTGCGCATGTGCATATGGGTGTGAAAGCCTTCCTGCTTTTTCTTATTATTATTTTCGCATTTGTCTATGTGCTACTATTCTTGTGAAGAGAAGAGGGTGGGGGTATAATGCGAAATGATGCTCCCCACATCTTTTTGAAAACAAATATTTAGTAAGCTCAGGAAATGAATCACTGAAGAAAAGGTTTGAGCACAAAGCACTCTGGAAAGTGACCAATAGAAAAGAATTCAAGTACCTGGTAAGGCCCGGAATCTTTGGATTTATCGTGAAAAATTTTGGAAAATCAAACCCTTCCCCTGCTGCACTCTCCATAGGCCTCAGAGAACAACAGCGAAATTCATACGAGTGGGTGTGTGTGTGTGTGTGTGTGTGTGTGTACATACACACCTACACACTTACATCCACACTCCTTTTCCCTGTGTAGCCAGAGCTATGTAAATGCTTCCCAAACGCATTTGTTTTCTGCATTTCAACTATGTTCCGAGACTTCTGCCTATAAAATTTCTCCTAGTAACTATGCAAGAGTGAAATACTGAACAGGCACATTTTGGGGGTGTTTTAAAAATTCTATTTGTGGCTTGAAAGAAACTCTACGGGGACTGTCTGAGCTATCCAATTTATTCCATGATTATATTAGGTTTTTAGGCCTTGACCTATTTTTTAAGCTGTTTCCTCCCTGTTTGCTTCACCAAGGGAAAATTTTTTTATTTTGAAATACTCAGATTTTGAGCCTGTGTGAACTCTGCGCCCAGCTGCCTGGTTGTCACTGAGTGGGGAGCAGCTATCAATAGGATGGGTTCAGGATGTCATCCCGCCACTTCCTGGTACCTAGGGCAGTGCCACGCACACTGGGGGTGCCCAAGAGCTACTGAGCGAATTTACTGAGTGGCGTTCGTTTCTTGTGCCTCCAGTGTTTTCAGTATGCTGTGTATTTGGTAGATTCGCTGAACTACAAAATGGGGCCAAAGACATAAAAAAATCTAAATATTTGTAAATAATTTTTGCAATGGCCATTTTGATTTCTAGTTGGTTGGTGGCCTTAGCTGGAGGGGGGGAAGGGAATGGAAAGGCGATACGTCACTGTTCCTACTACTATGGGGTGTGGCTACAGTGGGGGTAATTTGCATGATATTTGCATGGCATTTTCCTTTAGGTTCCTAAAGTTCCAACCTTTGCCAACTACTGTCATTCAGAAAAAGGAAGAAAGTGGTGAGCAGGAAGATTCCAAATGTTCTCCTGAGTGCTAGCTGTTTGGTTTTTCTTTCCAGGAAGACGTTTCTAGAGGGCTCCCAGGGCTTGCCGAATGAAGACAGGCCCGGTCTCTAGAAACACATCGAGAACTGTTTGTATCTCACAGCGCCAGCCCAGATCCTGCTTTCTAAGGAGAACATTAGCAGCTGTCCCTCAGCAGTGACATGCACAGTTGCCAAGCGAGAATTCATGAGTCTTAGCAAATTTATCAATATTTTTGTCTCTTGCCTCCCACCCTACCCCCTTAGAGAGATCGCACTAGCAAAATCATATAGATTATTCGCAGAAACAGATGATGTATCATCTTTTTTTTTCTTAGAAGAGCAATGATTTCCAAGGAGCTTAGAATTCTTAGCGCCTCCCGCCCCCACCCCACCGAAGCCGGAGCTCAGAATTTGCTTTTGGACGGCTGCGGCAGGAGCTGAATGATGTCACTTCCTCCGAAAACCCTGGGCTGGAGGAGGCGATTTCCAACAACTTCAGGAACCTCAATGCTAATACATTGATTTTCTTCTAATAGAATTTTGTTGTTGAAGGACAGCGCTCGCCTGCCGAGTCCACCCTACCCGTCTTAACCCACCCGAAGACTGCTCCTTTCCAGTTGAGTTCCGTTCATTTCTGGTTGAATAGGTTACGCAAAGACAGGTCTCGCTGTTCTCAATCCACTTTATGACCCTCCCATCATAAAAAATAATATCAGCACCTTGCTTTTCATGTCAGGACTACATTTGAGCCGCGATTCCCTGTGCCCATGAGTAAATCCCATAAAAGCTGCCCCGTTGTACTGTTGCTATTTTTCCTCGTGGGTGATTGATTGATGGATGCGAGCTGACACTTCAATGAAGCTATTTCGACTGCCATCTCAATCCGATGATGTGAGGGGTATATTTTCTGTCCATGCCTCATTACTTCAGAATGACATTCCTGGAACTTCATTTACTTTTTTCCTCCTTCCCTGAAGCGCCATATTTTTTCCCATCTAGGTTATGCATGCCATAAAAAAAGCAATTTACCATTATATGTGGCGTAAGGGCAACACTTTCCCTAGGAGGTAAATAAGAAGGTTTTCTTTTTTTTTTTTTAAATCCCAATGTTGAATTTAGGGATCATGTTAAAATTTCCAAAACAATTCCAACAGGCAGCTTTTATGAGAAGCAGTGAAGAGGCTATGTTTGGTTTCGTTTTGTCAGTGTTGAGTATTGTTTCATAACCTCCGTAATTAAAGCAACAGCACACAGTATTTCATTTGTTTCTGAGTCATCTAGCTCCCCACATTGTGCCTAGACTGGTTTAAATATTTCACTCTAGCTGAGTAGCAGTTTACAACACTATCCAGATTGAGTTGTCCTTTGAGAATAAGGAAATTCATTGTTTAAATGTAGTGATGGGTTTACCTATTATAGGTTGCTTTCCACTGTGTAGAAAATGCTCAACTAGAATAAACAGACCTGCCCCTGCATTTCCAAGCCATGTCCTAGGTGTGCAGGACTTTTAATATTAAAACATGGTCTTAGCTTTTCCAAGTTGATTTTAATCTTTGTAATACAGTATTCCCGTTAATAATAATGTATAATTAAGACATCCGTTAAAAATCCATAACGTTAATTTAATGGAGAAAATCTAATACAGTTCTATTGGAATTTTTACGTTAAATTAACTTTAACGGGCTTTTAATGGATGTCTTAATTAGATCTCATTATTAACGGGAATATTCCACAAATTAAAATTGGGCCCTTGAAGTTTTAATGAAAAAAGTTGCAGGAACACATTTAAAATGGACACCCGATTGCAAGCTTTCTGTTGGTTCTACAGTCAAGCTGTGTTTTGGAGTTCATAAACAACAGATCCTTTAGGAAGAGGTTACCAGAAAAGGTTGCTGTTCAACTTTCCACCCCACAATGGTCTCCTCTCTCTCTCTCTCTCTGACCCAACATCTCACTGTGTCTCCCAGTTTCCAGGTCTCATAGGACAGTAGTGCATGCTTAAATCTCTGTTTTTAAACCAATCAAGATAATGACGATGATAAAGATGCCTACCGCTGTATGGGAAAATGTCTTTGGCAGCAACGCAGTGAAGCCTCACTATCTGAACAACTTACACAGAGGATAAACATTGCTCAGAGGCTTTCTTGGCTCCAACTCTGGTTTAACTTAATAATTCTTCTACTTTGCAGTGATGAATGGCTCCCTGGTGCAGGGGCAGGACTGGGCAATCCAGGTGCAACCATAATTGTTACACTGAACAGAAACATTTCCTTTAGACAAACGTTCCCAGAGGGGTTATAAATAGGAAATGGACATTACCATGAAGAGGAAGCTTCCAAGGGTCTGCATCAAGCGCAGCCCACTTGGACGCTAAACTATGAAGACTTATGCCCCCCTCCCTCTCCTATTACAAACTGACAAAATAAGTACATCAATGTTCCCAGTCGTTATTTTTCTTCAGTGGCACTTTGTTTTCTTGTGACAGTGGAAGGAGGCCGTGGAGATGAGATGGCCCCGTTGCCGTTTATCAGCAACAGCCTAATAGCGTCCATAGGCAGAGAAGTGGAGATCAATACTTCATCACCAAATTGTGAGCGAGGATGAAGAGAAACGGCCGGCGTGGTGTCTGTCCCGGGCAGGCTTCTTGGAGCAGGGCGTCGGGAGGGGGCCAAAGGGTTCAATGTCAGAAGCAGATGGTGCGGAGGAAGGGCTCAGCGTGTGGGATCCAGGCTGGGGAGCCAAGAGTAAGGCATTGGTCCTGTGGTGGGAATGAGAAGAGGAGAAAAAGATGCGTCATTTCCTGGCGTGCGGCCAAGTGGCCATGCCCCTGGGGCAGCCAAGCTACCCACAGCACCCCTGCCCCTGACCAAGCAGAGGGAGTCACAGCTGAACCTGGTGGAGGCTCTGGTACCCCCAGACGGTGGTACAGCTTGGGAGGGAATGTCAACTAGTAAAACAATAAAGACAGTTTGTTTATGGAAGAGATACTGACACCCCCATGTTGATAGCAGCATTCTTCACAATGAACAAAAGGCAGAGGCAAAGTGAAGCACGTGTCCCTGAAAAGGTGAATGAATCAACAAGATGTGGCGCTGGAATGTTACGTGGCTTTCAAAAGGATGGACCTTCTGGCGCAGTCTACAGCTTGGATGGACCTCGACGCTATTCAGCCAAGTGAGGAGAAGTCACCAAGGGATGCTGTAGGATTTCGCTTATCTAAGGTACGGATGATAGTTCAAGTTATAAAGCCAAAATGAACGGTCATGACACAGGGGTAGAGAGGAAGAGAGAGTGCTTGTTGATGTGTACAGAGTTTGAGTTGTGCAAGATGAAACATTTTGGAGTTGGACAAAGTGGTTTGAGACAGGGCCTTACGGTGTAGTCCAGGCTGGCCTTGAACTTGTGATCCTGCTGCCTCAGCCTCCCAAGTACTGGGATTGTCATCATGCCCAGCACGGAGATGGACAATATTTCTGGTAGCATAGCAGTGTGAATGGATTTAATAGCACTGAAACTTACCCTTAAAATGGTAAATTTTATTTTAAGTGTATCTTATCAAAATTAAAAATAAAAAATAGCCAGATGTGGTAGCAGACACATCTAATCTCAGCATGCTGGGAGGCTGAGGAAGAGGAGCGAGTTGGAACTCAGCCTGGGCAGCTTGATGACGTAAGAAGATACTGTCTCAAAATAAAAATTGGTGCCATGCCACGTGCCTGTAATCCTGGAATTTGTGAGATTACCCTGAGGGCCAGGCAACCTGGTCCATGTAGTGAGTCTCAGGTCAGTGTGGCTTGCCTAGGGAGACCTTGTCTGAAAAACAAAAACAAAACAAAACAACAAAAGAAGATGGAGAGTTTACAGTTCAGCGTGAAGGCCCTGGGGGTGAGCTAGGAATGAGATCAGGGTGTGGCACAGCGGACGGGGCAGGAGGAGTGACAAAATCCTGGACACAGGGCAGAACAGGGGTGTGTGTGTGTGTGTCCACGGTCTGGGTCCTGTACCCACCCCCCTTGTCCATCCACCCACCCTTCCCTGGTCTCTATGTCTCATCCCCCCCCCCCTCGCCCCTTTGTTTCTTGGGAGAACTCCAGCAGGTTTTCAACAGGCTGCCGGATCTGATGTCAGACCCAGGGTGGGACCTCGCACCCCTGCTCAGGACCTGTATGGAGGAGTCCTTCTAGGTTTCCTGGAGATTTGGATAGCGCGCCAGAGACACAGAGGCCAAGGAGAACTCGGTGCCGCGGCCTTTCTCAGGACAGCTTCCCTGGTCCTCGCCGTGCTCTTTCATGCCGTCTTTTCCTCTTTCTTTAAGGGCCCAAGGTCACTGCAGAGCCAGTTTCCCCTCATTCTTCACTTGTGCTTTTTCAAATAAACTTTGCCACTGCTCTCTGCTCATTTTATCCAGTTCTTTATTTGAGACTGGAAGAACTTGGAAACCAGCTCCGAGAGGAGATAGAAACAACCAAAACTAGAAAACAGTAGGTTCCATCCCCAGCACCACCACCACAACCATCACCACTACCACCATGAGCACCACCAACACCACCACTGTGACCACCACCACCACCACCACCACCATCACCACCACCACCACCACCGAAAATATCCACACAAACATAGTGCATGATTTTTTTCTATTATAAAGAATCTTGAAAAATAAAATATAATCTCTGGCCTTCTATCCAGAAAGAGTTCTCTCCTTCATGTCTACAACTCCTCCTTTTATTTTATTTTGTTTTATTTATTTTTTTAAAGTTTATTTTATTTTTTAATTTTTTTTTTTTAAACCTCATTTATTTATTTATTTATTTGTGTTCTGGCAAGCTCAGCCTGACCTGGGGGTGGGGCTGGCGCAGCGTGTGGTGCCGGGGATCGAACCGCGGTCCCTGTGGTCCAGCTCCTCCTTTTAGTCTTTCTCTTTCAGGTTTGCTGAGGACGCGTACTTGCGTGTGTTGCCGTGTTCGATGCCCTGCCTGTATTTTTTCAGTGGAAAGCAGGATCACAAACAGCAGCACGACTCCTATCACACACACAGTGCTAGTCTGCCAAACCATTCTTATGAAGATGTAATTTTCCTCCCGTTTTATTTGATAATACATACCACTGTGATGAACGTCTTTGTGTTTAAAGCTTTTCAATACGTAAAATGTTCTCATAGTTCTTAGGTCTGGAGTTCTTGAATCAAAAAGAGAAAATTTTTATGTCGGGGAAGTACTATTTAAAAATTATTGTGATGCAAGTGACACGTGACCACCAGTAAGTGTCCTGGACACTGTCCATGTCCACCACATGCTAGAACTTTGTGCAATGTCCTATCCCCAGACTTTTAGAAATACTGATCATATATTTGCCAGTCCAGTATTTTTTTTTTTAACAAGGTAATGTTGTATGTATGTATGTATGTATGTTTATATGTTATGTTATGGCCGGCTCAGCCTGCCCTGGGGGAGGGGCTTGGCATAGCATGTGGTGCTGGGGATCGAACTGCGGTCTCTGTGGTTGCCTAAGCTTGCCTAAGCAGGTGCTTTTGACCACTGAACTATTTCGCCGGCCCCTCCAGTATTTTTGCTATGTTTTATTCTTAGTAATTCTTTACTGTCATGAAAACTTTTTCTTCATTGATATTTTTGTACACACTAAGCTAATCAAATACTGTGTGAGTAATCTGAACTGGTCATAGATTCATGCATATGATACACAATATTCTGACCTCTTAGTTGGACTCATGATTTAATTTTAAGTTTTGAATATTATTTTGAAAAATTTAATTTTGAATTAATATTTAATTAATTTCCTGAATATTAATTTAAATTTTTGTTTTATGATCGGTACTGTTTATTTGACTTACAATCTACTTATAAGACATTGTATGATATTTTCTCCTAGTATTAGAAACTTTAAAAAGTGTATTTCCATTTTCCATTGACTTTATGTTAGTTCGTCCTTATCTTTTACACACACACACACACACACACACATACACACACGTAGATAACCTGACATAAGATTGATACTGTGTTGTGGATATCTTCAATGATCTTTTAAATGGGTTTGTCTGATATAATTATATTTTACATAGTCCTGCAAAAAAGAAAAAAAGAAAAAGAAATGGCCGCGAGGGTTCTCCCTGCCCCTGAAACCTCGCTGTCGCCGTCGCCCTGCTGCGTGGAAAGCTTCCGCCGGCTGACATCAGTGGAGCTCTTTGTCTACATCTTGTTTACGTAGTGGCTGGGCCCACTTAGTGAGAAAAACCACACTGGATCTAAATATAACTATTCTGCTTGGGAGAGAAGCTTACACATTTCCAGTAGAAAAAAATTAAACATCATATGACATTTGATGAGCGTAGAGAAATTATACCCAAAATGGTTGGAACAGAGATTTAAAAATATCCTAGGGTTGCCATCCCGGCGCCGATGGACTTACCAAAGGGGAGGTGCATCGCACACACGGGGGGGTCCCTGCTGGCACACTTTGTCTTTTTCCTTAAGTGCTGGAGATCAAACCCAGAAAGCTGAGCTGCATCCTCAGCCCTTTTCCTTTTGAGATGGGGGTCCTGCCGGGTGGTCTCGGCTGCTGGTGAATTTGTCACCCCTGCTGATGCTGAGCCTGTGCTCCCAGGCCCAGACTCCTTTCTTTTTTCCTTCAGTTTTTTATTTTTATTTATTTATTTTTTATTAGTGCTGGTTTGCAGTACACAGTGTTATGTTTGTTGCCAGGAGCTGGTACCTGTGTGTGAGGTACCTCCATCTTTTTAATTTCTTTCTGCTCTTCCTCCTCCTGCGTCTCAGTCTCCTTCTGATTTGAAAAAGATCTCCTTATTATCTATGCTTATTTTACTATCATCTATCTATCTATCTATCTATCTATCTATCTATCTATCTATCTATACTTTTTTTAGGGACCAGGGTTCAAACTCACGACCTTGCACTTGCCAGGCAGGCACTTGTGCCATAGAGCTATTTCCCCAGTTCCTGGTTTTTCATATAAGAGAAAGTATATGATATTTAAGCTTGCGACTCTGATTTATTTCACTATCACACATGCCTGCAGTTGCTGCTACTGGAGAGGCCGAGGCAGGAAGATCTCAAGTTTGAGGCCAGCCTGGGCGGCCTCAGTCAAAGGTCGAGCACCCTAGGAGCTGGAAACGGGGTTGCGGAAGGGAAGCTCAACGAGGTCCGTGGCTTGTGGTAGGCCAACAGCTCTGGGTGCTGGCCTTCCCGGGTGCAAGCCATGTTGGGCACAGGGGGCCCCTCGGCCACCACAGTAGGGGGTGACCAGGCTTGTGATGTTCACTGCGCACTTGAGAGACTTCGCTCTGCCTTGCTGGGGACCCCAAGGTGGGGAGGTCATGCGTTTGGAAGATGGGGGATACAAAGAGAAAGGCCAGAAAGTGCAGCGTGGTCAGACGTGAGACAGGATGAGGCCCTACCCAAGGACGCGGAGACCCCCGGGCTGCTTGCAGGCGCTGCTCCTCCTCCCTGACCCCACTGCTCTGAAGCGGTACAGGGCCTTGAAGATGATCAGATCTGCCTGGTGGATGCTCAGACTTTCACGGCTAGATTTCCCTTACGGCAAGGTTTGTTCTGGGGAGGGGGTCATGGAGGAGAAGACAGTAATGTCACCGTGACCCTTTCCAGGGCCACAGTACCCAGGAGCACACTGGAGACTCTGAGTAGTCCTTCCGTTACACCCAGCCACAGATCCGGTAGGTTGGGGAGAACCCAGCTCTGGTCGGTAAGTCTTTTCCTCTCTATAAAACACTTGCAAATGTACTTGAGCATTGTTTTCTGGAAAACAGCTTCTTGACAGGTTCTTATATTTGTGTTTATATTTACATTTATTTATTTTTTTTGTGGCCGGCTCAGCGTGTGGTACTGGGGATCGAACCGCCATTCCTGCCTGCTTGCCTAAGCTTGCCTAAGCAGGCGTTTTAAACCACTGAGTTATCGTGCCGGCCCTCTCGATAGGTTCTTGTGCAAAAAAAAACAAAGGAGGCTCTTCAGACTCTTAAGGTCTTCGTGTGGGGGTTCATTATTGGCTTTCTGTGGTTCTCTGGCTTGCGGGGCCTCAGTAGGGAAGGCCGTGGTAGCCTGTCTACTGAGCATCCACTCTGCGTCAGCCATGAGGGGGAGGCGCTTGGCCACCTCCGGCCAGCACACAGGGCGTGCCTCTGCTCCGCTCATCGTGTGGCATCTTCAGCCACCAGGCCCGTGAGCCTTTAGCAAGGCCCCAAGGTGAGCAGCATCAGCGTTAGTGATACTTGGAGCTTTCTGCCCAGAATCGCTGCATGCAGCAGCCCAGCTACCAGGCTATTTCCCCTTGAGTAGGAAATAGACGGTTTGCTTTTCATGACTGGGAGCAAATCCAGGGTCTGGCGCATGCTAAGCAGGGGCTCCACCACTTAGCTGCATCCCCGGGGTTTTAAGACCTGGTCTGGCTAAGCTGCTCAGGCTGGTCTTGAATTTGTGTTCCTCAGGAGTCAGATGTTATGGTTTATAGCTAGATGTCCCCCCAAAGCCTCACGTGCTCACAGGTGGACTTTCAGGGGTGCAGTTGGGTCATGGATGTGTGATGCTGGGATTAGGGTGTGCAGCAACTAAGTGGGTGTACCATACTTCTGGGTGTGAAAAATGGAAGCCCCACACCCACATGTGGGCGGCACCAACCAATAGATTAGTAGCTTGGATGGAATATAGAGGGAGAGCTGGCAGGCCTGCAGTTGCTGTGGCTCACCGCCTCCTGCCTGTGCCACCATGGGCTGTTTCTCCTCTGCCACGCCCCTCTGCTGCGAGCCACGCCCCTCTGTCATGTGGCCGCGCCCCTCTGCTGTGTAGCCACGCCCTTCTGCCCTGCGGCCCTGCCTTAGACCCAGCTGCCTATGTGAGTGTCTGTCCAACATGCTGACCTGCCAGTACAGAAATAAAACAAAAATAAATAAAAATCTAAATTATCTATCTAAAAAATCATTGGCTATGGTAAGTGGAGTTCTTCAGGCAGAATCAGGAAAAAGAATGAAATTATTTTTGTATTAATTATGGAGCTATCAAGAGAAGCGCAGAATTAGGTCGATTTTCATTCAGCCACGCTGGCCTTTGTAGCCCTTGGAGAGGCATCCTGGTGGGCGTGCATTTCCTTGCTCTCTGTCACCCCGAGGTGCTTCCACACGCTGCCACCTTCATGGGGTGGTCTGGGATTGCTACCTTGGCAGCAGCGGTGGCATTTCATGGTTGGGGGCGGGGAAGGTGAGGCACCTTGCACCCTGCGGTCTTTCATTGCACTTGGTCTCAGTTACTTTTTCTCGTTGCTGAGACACACGTGGCCGTGCACTCGCCTAACGCTGTAGCACGCGGCCCTCAGCCGTAGTGCCCTTAATCCTAGTGTTGCGGTAGGGCTCAATGCCAGCGTCCTACACGATTCAGTTCAGTGCCACTACTGACAGGGCGCCACCTGTGACCGCATGAGGCTCTGAGGGAACGTCTAGATGCAAGCCCCAACATTCTGTGCCTGGACCCCCAAAACTTATACACACCCCTTTCTGTAAAAGGCATCTCTAAGAGATGTCAAAATCCTCATGGTTTCAGCATTACTGAAAAGTCCACGTACAAAGTCTCTGAGATGTAAGGCAAACTCAGTTCCAAGTCCCTATACAACTGAAAAGAAAGCTTAACGCTTCCAACATTCAATGGTACAAGGTAAAATTTCTATTCCAAAAGTTACAAATGGAGAGAGCAGGAATGGGAATGAAAAGAGGCCACAATCCAGCAGCATAGACAGTAAGTCCCACAGGTCCATTTCCAGCATCTGCAGAAGCCGGGCAAGTTGTAAACTCCAAATGGCACGGAGAGTTCTGCCCCTATGACCCTTGCGGTGCTTGTAGCTCTCATGGCTCCTTTCTCAGGCTGGCTTCTCTCCCTCCTTGCATCTTGCCTCGGACAATCCATGTTCTTGGCTTCCCCTGCCGTCTGGGGTCTCCGCTGCACCTTTGGCTTCAAAGCTGCAGCTCCACACACTGCACTGTCGCAGACACACTGCCTGCCTCCCACGCTTTTTTCTGAAGTCTGTGTGGAAGCATTGATGACCCCACAACTCTTGCATTCCACATCTGCCTAAAACCAGCGCCACGTACGTGACGCTAAGGCCTGCCACCAAGGGGAGCAGTAGCCCCATTTCCTTCTCTGTTGGTTGTAGATTCTGGTGACCATGAACCAAATTCCCAGCAACAAGTTCCCTAGTTTGCTGCCATCCTGGGCCATGGCGCTCTGTGGCTTTCTTCTCAAAGCGAAGTCTATCACCTTTGTAACTCTAAGGGTGCCGTGGCTGGATTCCTGGTGGTGCCGTCAAGGTCTTCGCAGTTTTACCCTTCCAGCTGTTCGCTTTTTTGAAGCTTTTTCTGGCCAAACTCTCACTATTTCAAATCATCCTGCTGGGCTCTTGGCTTTTGATTCTCAACCCAAATTTGGCTAAAAGCCCCCCGCAGTAGCTAGGCTATTGCTTCAATAGTAGACTTCCTTGAAATTTCTTCTGCCAGATTAATTAGTCTGCTTCCCCTAATCTCATTCCCAGGTAAAGTGTCTGGACAAGAGCAAAGTGCAGAAAAAAATTTCTGCCCAGATATAACACACATTGTCTGGAGTCTTTGCCAGCAGAATCTCTGGTCCTCTGAGCTCCGAGCAGAACCCTTTATCATGCATCGCTTCCGGTCTTCCCGCTCTGCTTTTTTAGCCGGCACTTTTGAAATTTTCCTCTCTCTTCCCCAAAGCCACCCTTATAGGCTCCCAAACCCCATGGTCAGGTATAGTTACAGTAACAACCCCACCTCGATATCCAATGCTGTCTTAATTCCTTTTCTTCTGGCCGAGACAACCCTATCTGACACCTGAAGTTAAAAGGAGAGAGGTTTATTTGGCTTACAGAGTGTAGAGGGTCCAGTCCGCCATCGCTGGCTGCCAGGCCAGGTGGCACATGGTGGAGAAGAAGCTGTTTGTGGTAGGCAGCAGGCGACAAAGCAAGCAGGGAGGGGGGCCCTTCGCATCATTTTTCCCTTGTGTCTTGTGTGGGCTCCTCAGTGCAGGAAGCACGCAGTCCCTTAAGCCCCCTGTCCTTGCGCTTAGCATCCCACCGTGAATCTGCCTCAGTGCCACACACAGATCCAGCCATCTCTAAAAATGTCCCCTGTAGGACCACATGAGGCTCTGGCTGGATGTCTAGACACAAGTCATAACAAACACCGTTTCCCTCCTCCTCCTCTTCCCTCTCCTCTCATTTTTCCTTTTCATTTAATTTTATTGTTTTGAAATAGGATCTCGTTATGCTGCCCAGGCTGGCCTTGAGCTGGAGATTCTCCGCCCTCAGCCTTCTGGGTATTTGGGGTTCCGGGTATGCACTATCACACCTGGCTTCCTGTGCCCGCTTTAAAAACCTCTTGGTAGGTCCGAGTTTCTTGTACTACTCTTATTCTGAGACAGGGGAGGCCGAGGTGAGTGCAGTTGGACTTTCACAGCATCCTGCTTTCTGCCTGTGAGACTCACCTAGCATCAACCCTTTTACTCTGAATTCTAATGGCCTAAAATGTTTTTCCTTATTGTTAAACAGAGTTTAGGGATAGAAAAAAAGAAATGTCTGTGGTTAAAAACCTTTCCATAGCTGGGCATGGTGATGCACACCTGTAATCCTAATGCTTGGGAGGCTGAAGCAGGAGGATCATTGTGAGTTTGAGACCAGCTGGGTTCCAAAGTGAGATCAAAGCCAGGCTGAACTGCATAGTGAGATCCTGTCTCAACAAACAAACAAACAAACAAACCTCAACAAAAAGCAGCTTTCTATAATTACTTAAGCCTAGAACCTAACTCCATTTTTCCTATTAACTCTGTCTTTTATGTAAAGTTTAACACATGCTACATTTTTTCCAGAAATCAAATCAACATAAAATGTCATACTTCAGAACCTCCTGCATGTTCTGGCCTTGTCCCCTCTCCAACTTCACCTGAGCCCCTCTTCCCCTGGCCAGTATGGCTCTGGGACGCTGGCCAGCCAAGAGCTCCTGAAGCAGCCTGGGGTCCTACCCCTTGCTTTTTCTCTGCCCCGATGGTCTCCCCTGTGTTCTTCTCCTTGATATTTGTTTACTGTCAGTTCCTGTGGGAAGGTGTCTCTTGTCTGTTGCACTTTTATAGGTTCTTTGTTATGTGTATCTCAATTTTTCATATTGCTCTTATGGGACTTACTGTAGTGTCAGTGCCTTGTTATCCTCTGTGTGATCAAAAATAGGATCAATGTTCAGGTTAGAAATATTTACTATAGAAAAGACATATTGCACTCAGCCCCATCAGAATAAAGCTATTTGATTGAAAATGAAACAAACAAACAAATAAACAAAAGTGAGGTGTAAGTGGTGGAAAAATAGAGACTGTTATCATTAGAAAAGGCTATGACAGGGAGCAAAGTGAAAAAGGAGACATGGGATTTTTAAAAATGTAATCCTGGGAGAAACCCGCAGTTCATATTTTTCAAATTGATTTACAATTTGAAAGTCCAAATTGTCTTGCTTGCATTGCTGGATTTCATCATTAGCGCTTCATTTAATTTCTCCTAAGAGAAATCTCTGTGTGAGGAACTTCGCTGGACAAATTTCCATTCTTATGGTGAATGAAATAATTGCTTAAGTGCATTGACTCCTGTGACATGCCAGGCTTGGCTCAGGCTGGGTAAGGGGTATGATATTTTAAAACGTTATCTGTTGTATCTGACGCCTTTTCTCAATTTGCTTCTGCCAAGTAGATTTTTTTCTTCCATTGCAAACAGAGGCAGAAACTTGCTGCTTTAGGAAAGTGGGGAAGAGAAGGTATAGCATAAATCAGAAAGTACCTAGAGGCCAAGCTCCTGAGCGGTGGGAAATATGCTTCCCCCTTATGCAACACCAAAAAAGATTTCTTTTTTCTTGTTTTGCTGGTACCGGGGATTGAACTCCACCAAAAAAGATGGAGCCAATATAAAAATTTAAGAGTTGCATACCTATCAGTGTCATCTGGTTGTGATTATTTTAGCCTTACCACGTATGCACGATCTTCACTCAGCACTATCAGGATCCCATAACATAGCCGGGATTATAGTGGAAAAAACAGAGGCCTTCACCACTACAGCGACCCATCCAAGGTGACACAATGCAAGCAGGTCTGAATATTCCAATGTTCAATTAGCATATGTGTTTTCTTGATTTTGGAGTCTTTGCTTTTAGCCGCGGGACTAATTTTACTTGATCTGAGTTGGGCTGGAGCAGAGACCACCCCTTCCTTGTCAGAGGGCTGTAATCAGACCCTTAAAGACTTGTTACTCATCTAGCATGGCTTCTCCTCGGAATACTTAAATCTAGATGGCATGCTGGATGTGGCTGACATACTGGAAAATCTCAACTTTTGAACTTCCTCTTAAAGCTCGACTTGCAATAAATTAACCACATGTCTCCCATGGATGCTGGAGGGTTTGTGACACAAACCAGACAACCAACTGCCTGCAGCGTGGAGGTTGGAGCAGAACGTTCCGATGGGTTTTTCTTATCAGTGCCAAAGCAAACATCTCCTCAGCTGACCTCTACCTGTGTCCCCGACTTTGTGTGTCTAATTGCAAATAATTTTACAGGTAAGTTCTCCTTGGACTGTTTCCCAGGGAACCCTCAAGATGGCTTCAGACCTTTTGCCACCTAGGAAACCGGCACCAGCAGGGTGACACCTTGGAGGACAACAGCAAACAAAAATGGCGGCCAAGACGACATGGGTCCTCCCGAGAGAGGCGCTAACACTGTCACTCGGTGTCATTTGTGTCTTCCTTGTGTGTCAGTTGGGAAGAGTTCAGTGGCAGGAAGCAGGAAGTCTCTTCTCAGGAGCACATTCCCCAGCCGCAGGCTACCCAAGCAGTTATGCAACAGAAATAAAAGGGTTGGCGTGAGCTTTTGCCCCGTGAGCGGCTCTTGACAGTTAATGATGGGATTATGGAGTTTTAACTGCTGAATGGTTATCCCTAATTATAATCAAAGGTATGTCAATCTAAATAAAAACGATAAGGTAGAGAGCGTTCTCGGCTATCTATCCCCCTCTGCTCCCCACAAGCTTTTTAACATGAATCACTTCTCAGTATGCTTTGACAAAGCTTGGATTGAATAATTATTAAAAAGAGATGGAGCCCAGTGTTAAGTAAAACATTTTTTTTTTTTTTCAGGGAGGAATGGTTTTAATTTTTCTTTTTTTTAACAGAAGGGAGCAGGGTTTTTTTCTTCCGCTCTTAATATTTGGTTCCATCACGCGTGCCTCTCGCTGCGTTGTGCTCCATGTATTGCAAAGGTCCTGGAAGAACTGTCTATCGGACAGCAAGCGTGAGGGGCAGGTTTGCTTATTCCCAACTCCTAGGATAGGTTTTCCTAAAGGAAGAGGTCAGGCTTGGGTTAGATCATCTTTGCTTGTTTACTTTCGTGGCTAGGAAACTCTGAGTCCAGTGGGTTGTGGCCCAATGCGAGCAATCAAGTGGGCTCCTGAGGACACAGTTTTGAGAATTAAATGTCCCTGTCATTTACTAGCTGTGTGACATTGGGGGAAAACTTAACTTCTCTGACTCTAGCTTCTACATTCGTCTTATCAGTATGTCATAGCACCTTTCACCAACACTGCCTGGCATATAATAAGTGCTCAATAAAATACAGGTTTATTTAATTAATTACTTTTATTTCTTTATTAATTTTACTGCATCTGTGCAGCACAGAGCTTCAAAATGCTGTGGCATGAGACATAGAATAAAGTTAAAATTGCATGCATGGAATTCTGCTTATGTGTTAGAAATAACTTGACATCAGGTCTTAGAAAGTAGACTAGCCTTTTTTTTCTGGAAATTTAAAAGACTAAATGGGAGAGAAGCTCTTTCATTCCTGCATTAAACAAATGTTGAAAAGAAATCAGTTGTCAATTCAAATGTAGAGCTGAGAAAAATTTTTGCTGTTTATTAAAAAAAAAAGGATAAAATAGCGTTTCAAAACATCTGATGTGGCTATTAAAGTGAGGGCTGAGGAGGCAGGCACGGTGCCTACCCTCTCATGAAGGGCTTTCTGGGTGCTACGGTTTGCTGTCTGCCTCCCAGCAGGTATTGCCACTCCTGTTTATTGGTGAGAAGACAGAGGCCCGGACTGGTTACTCGGCTTAATGGTGGTCAGAGAGGCAGACAGCGGGGGAGCCCGCCCGTGGCCGTGGGTGCTTCTGACTTCGAAGTCAGTTTTCACCGTGGTCAGTGGAGCTAACTGGGATATTCTAAAGTCACATCGCTCAGCAACGCTATCTAATGAAAAATGATAAGGATTGAAAACCTGTCCAGCCACTGTCAGCCTTTCAAAAGACAAATTAAAAGAGTGTCAAAGATCAGAACAACATCCTGACAATGGAAAGAGGAGATATCCCTGGTGGCTTCTGCATTAATTATAATTTCCTGTCTAGCAATTACATATTTAATACTCAACAACGCTCAAGTATGGCGGCTTTTGGTGCCGGACCATAGCAGAGAAAAAGCGAGCAATTTCCCTATAGCCATTTCTGTTGAGCCAGACTCATATACTCCACAAAGCACTTAAAATGTTTGAAAGAGGTCTCCACACTGGCAAACGCCACCATAAACAACGCGGACAGCTTCGAGTCCAGCGCCAGCGACATGATTCACAGTGGAACCCATCTTCTCTAAGTGGAGCGCGGAGCCGAAAGTTATTTATTGCAACCAGCTTCCAACCGGGGAGATTCACAGCATGGCCACAGCCAGGTGACCCCACGGCCGCTTGAAGAGTGAGTTGTGGGGGGTGTTTAGGAAGAATGACGTGGCCTGCTCATGTGGCAAATGAACAGGGCCACATGCACGCATTTCCTGCTGTGACCAGGTTTCTGAATGGTGGCACTACTTGTGGTCATGTCTATGTGGGCAAAGGGGGCTGGCGTGCTGGAATGCATATGTAGACAACTTGGTCCACGTCTCCTGCTGTCCAACAAGAGCCCGCCCTCATTGTATTGATGGTGTCCATTCGCTGGAGGTCCTGAAGCTTGACTGTTTTATCTAATTCTCATAATAATCCCCCAGAGCAGCTCTGATGAAGTCTGTCCTTGTAGAGGCACCAATGTCGGGGCAGAGATTCAAGGGATGGGACCAAGACCACACACCTGGGGAGTGGCAGAGCCGGGAACTGACCTCAGGTTCTTCTGTCACCCGGGTTCTGCAGCAGCGCTCCCCTCATGACTGTGACAGCTGCTTGTCCTCACCAACCTCCCCCCAAGGGGGCCAGACAGGAGTCATCGTTTCCTCTTTATGAAGGAAGAACCAATGCCCGGCAGGTTAAATGAGCCCCTTTACCCACACAGCTGGAATGAAATCAAGATTGGTGGGGGCCCGAACTCTAATTTCATCTCAGTCTACAAGTGTTTCTAAAAGCTGTTACCAAGAACCCAAAATGCTCTAAGCAAAGGATGCTCACAAGTTCGTTGATCTACGCTTTGAATCACATCTCTTCAGGTCCTTTAGGTCCACTGTCCTTGTCTTTCCACCCCGGCCTCACTCGGCACGGGATGTTCACAGACATCTTTCCTTTTCCTAGATGCCAGACTAGGTCCCTGTTTCTCTCTTTCTTTCCTTCTTTCTTTCTTTCTTTCTCTCTCTCTCTCTCTCTCTCTCTCTCTCTTTCTTTCTTTCTTTCTTTCTTTCTTTACCCTCCACTAGCTGTGGATAATGCATAGATTTCCTCAAGCTTGGCCCACTGCCCTGCCCTTGTAGAACCACAGAACCAGAAGTGGGTAGTATCTGGGAGACTTCTTCCTTCCACTGTTTTGTAGGTGGTGACAGCAGGCCTCAGATGAGGACGATAAAAATAAGAAGGGAGCCTATTATTGATCCCCAAACCACTGTTTTTCATCTGTGTATTTGGTACAGAGTCTATAGGGTCTCATTATACAGCTGGAACTTGTAGCGATCCTCCTGTTGTCAGCCTCCCCGGGGCTGGGATTACAGGCATGTACCACCATGCCCGGTCTCAGTCTCATTGTACCCCTGGGGGCAGGGCCAGCGTGGCATGTGCAACCGGGAATCAAACCCTGGTCCCTGCACTTGCCAAAGCAGGCGCCTAGTCCGTTGAGCTACCTCGCCACCCCTGCCCAGTCCATTTTTGATGCAAGTGTTCCACGGGTTGTATCAGATTTAAACCTCAAGACAGAGGAGAAAATCAGGGTTAGGCATGGTTGGCAAACAGGGCAAGTAGCAGCTAAGGAGCGGTAGGTAGTGTGCCAAGACCCACACGCCTCCGCCATCTTCAGCCTGGTTCTGTCAGCTACCTGTGGTCACCTGGTGAAAGCCACCATTGGACAGAGCCCTCCCAAAAGCTCTGCCTTTATTTGTCTTGGAAATTTGGCCCAGGCCCTGGGGTTTGAATCTCTCCTCAGGACAGTGTAATATGACGCCAAGATTGAGAACCGCGGCTCTACTTTTAGATGGATCCGTGGCTTCTGCCACGTGACGTGATCATTAGCACCTTCTTCACAGACCTAGAGGGACACGCCACTTGTGTACCCCACAGTACTTCCTGCCCCAGCCCAAGCCTGCCTTTCTGTGACATTAAATTCCGTCACAGTCCACACACTGCTCCCCTCCACAGAACAAATCCAGCAGTGTTTATAAAGACAGCAACCTTAGTTACAAGCCCCAGTCAGAACGGCTTCTTGGGCAAGACCTGCTGGTGGGTGGGGTCTGCTAGCTTGGGCTTTGGTAATAAAGACAGAGGCCGTTATTCCTTCCAGAGGCCTGGCCCTTTTTCTGGCTGTGGGAGGCACTTTGCCTGGGCAGAGAGGTGCTCAGAAAAACCCCGGTTCGGATGGTGAGCAGGACCACTTCTGGGAGCGGGTGTGCTGGGGTCACCTGGGCTCCAGGAGGCGGCACCTGGATTTGAACCCTCTTTTGCTTGCGGCTCTTGGCACTAGGCTGCGTGGCCTTCCATAGGCGCCTGAGGCTCGCACTCTGGCTTTGATCTACCTGGGAAAGAAGCTCTAAACCTGTTTTTTTTTTTGTCTTTTTGAGACAGGGTCTTGCTATGCAATTCAGGCTGGCCTTGAGCTCACTTTTGTAGCCCAGGGTGGTCTCAAACTCGCACCGATCCTCCTGCCTCAGCCTCCCAAGTGCTGGGATTACAGGCATGCGCCACCATGCCTAGCCAAGGATCTGTTTCATTCCAGCTACGGGGTACTGTTTTGATACAGCAGGGAATGAAACAGGGATACAGGAGGGAATATGGTGGCTAGGACTCACTCCTACATTCTAGGGCAGGAGACTTTTGCAAGTAAAGTTAGCGGGACTGTGTAATGGAAGGTACGGAAAGTGGTAAGAGGACAGTAAGCGAGCTCTGGGGAAAGCCAGGGACCGGAAGTTCGAGTGGCAGAGGAGCTGCTGTAAGCAGGGGTCCAAGGAAGGCTTCTCAGAAGAGGTGACATTGAGTGGGCACTTGAGGGACACGAGACCAGGCACAGCATCCACAATGCCAATCCCCACAGGTGGGAGTGAGGGATGCTCAGCCCAGGCCAACAAAACCCCCCATCGGAACTGAAACATCTTTTGTGTTGTTGTGGGAGAGGTCAAACTCGACCTCTTCATAATTTTTGCATGGCTTATGAGCTCAGGATGGGTTTTTTACATTTTTAACCAACTGAAAAACCCAAGGAAGGCAACTCAGGACATGTGAACATTATACGGCATTCCAATTTGGCATCAGTGAATAAACTTCTACTGGCACCTAGCGGCGCCTAGCACGCGTTTGTCCGTGTGCTTCCTGCAGCCGCGCTGCACGACAGAGGCTGGACTGCATGGCCTGCGGGGTTGGAAAAATTACTCCTGGCCTTTTGCAGAGGTGTCTGCACCCTGCTCATTGAATTTTTTTTTTTTTTTTTTTTTTTTTGGTGATGCCAGGGATTGAACTCAGGACCTTGTTCTTGCCAGGCAAGCACTTATTCCACTGAGCTATGTCCCCGGCCCCCTCCCCTGCTCATTGAAAATGGCTCTTTGGGAGCCTCTGCCTAAAGCACCCGGGTCGTAGTGGGTCCCACCTCCTCCCACGGTCTCCAGGCCGAGCCATCCACGACTGGGCCCAGGAGCGAAACACTTCAGTGAGGCGCAGGCCTTGCTCGAGCTTTGCCAGCTGACGGCCGCATCTTATTCTTTGACTGAAAAAATGCTGAGACATTTTCTTATGTCTGGCACTGGGTTGGGCACAGAACAGAAAGAAGATGGCTTTGATCTTTGTCTTCTTGTGGCTTCTGCTCCAGTCAGATGAGTTTTCCACGGACAGAACCTGCTTCCGTCCTTACCTTAGGTGAGGCGCAGGCTTGATTTCTACCTTCAGAGTGAAGGCAGTGAATCTATGCTGAGTTTCACTCAATGCCTTCTCAGTTGAGGCACATTACCATGTGCAAAATGATGATGAGAAAACAAGGTAAGGCGAGGCAGGCTTGAGGGTGAAGAGAGAGGGGAGGCCGAGCACGCCGCAGCTGCTGGCGCAGCTCCCACAGAGCTCCGAGGATGTGCAGCTGGCGAGGGAAAGCCAGCCCCTCGGAGACCGCACCCACCTGTGCCCAAGGCCAGCGTGTCCTTCAGCTCTGAACGGGCACTCCAGGCCAGCACAGTGGAGATACTAAGATGTTTTACCACCAGTATTTTAACTAAAATGTCCCAGATGTTTTAAGTCATAATATCACGATTGCAAATAGCTCACAACATGAGGTACATTGTTACTTCGGAAATTGCAGCAGTGGTAGCCCTAGCGCTGGTCATGCTCATATGTTACCGTATCACAAATGAAACTGTACTTCAATGTTTTTATTTTCATTTATGTATTTGGTGCAGCGTCTCACTATGCAGTTTGGATCCAGAGTGGTCCTCTGGTTTTCAGCCTCCCTGACCCTGAGATTACAGGTATATGCCACCATGTCTAGATGGGGTTGCCGGCTCAGAGGGCCTCAGGGGCGTGGTGGGTGTGGCACGCAGGACGGGAATCAAATCTTGGTCCCCAAGCTTGCCAAAGCAGGTGTGAAGTCCACTGAGCTGTCTCACTGGCCCTTTCAATACTTTTCTAAAAATTTATTTTATTTATTTACTTTCCATGCTTAAAAAAAAAAACCTTAAGTGGTTTATTTTATGCCTTTAAAAACATTAATTTTGACAAAGCCTTCAGGGACTACATCAAATGACCAGAGAAGTCCACAGCCTCAAATGATTAAAAACTTTTATACATACTTTTTTTTTTTTTTTTTCAAGACCAGGTTTGAATTCATGACCTTGCACTTTCCAGGCAGGCACTTGTGCCATGGAGCTATCTCCCCAGCACCTCAAATGGTTAAGAATTTTTGTGGTTTAACAAAGCCCATAAGTACCGTGGTTCTTTCTTTTTTATTTCAAAAATGTCTTTTTGAGACAGGGTCTCCCTCTGCAGTTCAGGCTGGCCTTGAACTCACTACATAGCCTGGGCTGGCCTTGAACTCGTGGTGATCCTCTGCCTCAGCCTCCTGAGTGCTGGAATTATGAGGTGAGCCACCACGCCTGGCAGCAGCTCTCACTCGTGCTCATCCCAGGCAGCTTGGGGGGTGACCTCGGATTCTGAGCTGCAGGTGTCACGTGACAGAGGAGGAGATGGGTGCAGAAGCGCAGCTGTCCATTTTCTCTTGGACATGAGAAGAGCTGGTCTCCCAGAAGTGACAATCTGTGGCTCTCATTAGAGTCTCAAACAAGTTCCCGATGCACCACAGTTCTAAACCTGCATGCTAGGAAGAGAGATCCTAGAATCCTTCTGAAGCAGAGTCTAATTCTCTGGAATTTTTCCAAATGTCTAACACAACCACTGCCCAGAGAATTTCATTTCTCTGGGCACTCTGACCTCGTTCTATTTTCATTAAAATCCAAAACCTAAAGTCTATGCACAAGGAAGAAAACTTCTTGTAAGGGATGCCACCCAAATGCATGGAGGATTCCCTCAGTAGATGCTTTTGTGTGAGGGGCGAGAGCAGCGGGTTCCTAAGTTAATCTTCATTATCACACGAGTGGCGTTTCCTATCCTGGTTTTAAATGAAGACAACTTGGCCCTTTGCCTTTCCTTCTTCACTGCGCACACGCAATCCCACAACGAGGCATTTTAATTAGACCTGTTCTGTTATTAGAGCATGGGGGGGGGGGGATTCATGACTGGTCTAAAAGACCCCAAGCTAGGAAAGAGAAAGATAATCATTTAATTTGTTGTTGTTTCCATAAATCAGGGCCCAGTCATCAATTTCACCACATATTTGAGAGCACATGTTATTGACAATGTGTTCGCAGAGAAAAATGGAGTTTGCTGGCAAAGTTGTCCCATTTTCTGAAGATTAAATTGTTCATTGTACAGGCCGCCATCTGCCCGCCCTGGAAGAGATTTAGTTGTTGGCAGAGGCATTTGAAGTCTAGGCGACAAAGTTACATTTCTTTTTCTTCGTTGCCACGTCTGTCCAACCAAAGGCAAATTCATTCATTCGCCCATTCATTCAGTATTCATCCGGCACCTCTTCTGAGTGATTCCCATGAGTAAAAGAAGAGGGATTCCCAGGGTGGGTCTCTGTGGAGGAGCGCTTGGAGCCTCAGCCTCATTTATGACCCCATGGCTCTTGTACCTGTGTTGGACCCCTCGAGGCCTGGCATTTCTACTCCCCAGCTTAACCTGTGTGCTCTCAGGGGACCAAGGGGCCATGGTGGGTAAGATACATTTGGAGAGCTCTGTGGTCAGTGGAGAGCATATAAGGGAATAGCTTAGTTACTAAAAAAAACCCTCAGTTTTTGTTTATTTGGTACAGGGTCTTGCTACACAACTTGGACTCCTAGTGATCCTCCTGTCTCAGCCTCCTCAGCACTGGGATTACAGATGTGCACCACCATGCCCAGTTTCGGTGGCCAGCACGGTGCACCTATGGCAGGACTGGCATGGAATGTGGTACTGGGGCTCGAACCTGGGTCCTTGCTCTTGCCAGGTGGTCTTAGACCACCAAGCTCTCTCCCCAGCTCCTCTTAGTTACTTTTTTACCCAAAGTTAAAGGCACAAAGGTTTATGTATTTCACAGCTCATAGAGGTTTCCATCCCCGTCCAGCTGGCTCCAGGACAGGAGGACTTTGCAGAAGAGAACAATTCCTGGCATGCAGAGGACAGAAGAAGCAACAAGGGGTGGGAGGGAGAGCCAGGACCAGCCTCCTTCCACCCACTGCACTGTGTGCAGGCTGCCCACTCTAGGGCAGGCGGAGGGCTCCTGTCTGCACCTCAGCGCAGGGCTATGGGTCAGGCACAAACTCTGGCTTCAGCTGGTTCTGAGAAACCTGCTCCCCAGACTGAGTTAGGTGGACACCCAGACACAAGCCAGGAGAAGCGGTGACATCTAACTGCTATGCAGCAAAAATGAGGGCCAGGGACATAGCTCAGCGGCCTACGCACCTCCCTGACAAGCACAAAGACCTGGCTTCAATCACTGGTGCCACATGGTGAGCCAGCCTCATGCCATGGGGGCCACTGAAACTGGGTGTGGCCTGTAGTCCCAGCACCAGGGAGGCTGAAACAGAAGGATCACTATGAGTCCAAGCTGCGTAGTGAGACCCTGCACCAAACAAACAAACAAATGAGTGAATGAATGAATGAATGAATAAATAATAAAAAATGAGCCTTGAGGAATACACACCAAAGAGGCAAAACTCATTTTTGAATAGAACTTCTTGGAAGAACTTGGAAGAAGCGTAGCTTGCACCTTCACATGCATGGCCTCTATTCACCACGCTGTCCTGATGTGCTGTCCCATGTTTCAGATGAAGTCCCCAGGCTCAGAGAGTTGGGCAGATCGGCTCTTGCAGCTAATGAGTCACGGGCTTAGGGCTCACAGTCTCCTTTACACTACCAATGTAAAACTGGTCCCTGGTCACGTAAAGCCCGACCTTGAGCCCTGACCCTCCAGCCTCAGCCTAACCTGCTTGCCTTGCCCCACTGTACGATCCACATCTGAAGCTGCTGCTGTCCCCCTCATGGCCACCAGTCACCACTGACTTCTTTTGATCTTTACTACACATGAGAGCATGTTCTTCTTGGCTTTGACCTTGGATGGTCTTCTTGGTTATAACTTTCAACTTTTTTTCTAGACCACTTATTCTTGAGCAACACAAAGTCTACCCATTCCTAAGGTTTGGCCTTCTTCCTATGGTCTTTCAACTAGATTCTCCAAGACCCTAGCCATCCATCCATCCATCCACTAATTCATCCATCCATCTATCCACCCATCTACTAATCCATCCATCCATCCATCCATCCATCCCTCAGTCCATCCACCCACTAATCCATGCACTGATTCATCTATCTACCCACTAATCCATCCACCTACTAGTCCATCCATCCATCCATCCATCCATCCATCCATCCATCCATCCACCTACTAAGCCATGTATCCTTCCCTCCCTCCATCCACCCTCCTACTCATCCATCCATCCATCCATCCACCCACTCATTCACCCACTGATCCATCCATCCATTCATCCATCCACCCACTCACCCAATCCCACTCACCCACCTATCCTTCTGCCCCACAAATACACACTGAATTTCTGTTGTGTGCACACTGTGCCAAATATTCAAGACTAAAATGTTGCAGATACTTGGGGCAAACACAAAAAAGAAAAGAAAAAACGTTACAAGGGAGGCAAACCACATACAGAGAAGTGCGTGGTCTCCGGAGGAGGGAGAACAGGGCATTCTCATCTCATCTGCAGGTATGCTGGGTGTGGCTCGAGAGAAGAAAGACCTTTTTTTTTTTTTTTTAATTAGCGGGTACAGGGTGTTCAGGGTCTCACTACCAGATCAGACTCATGGTGCTCCACCTGTGTTCAGCCTCCCAAGGGCTGGAATTATAGGCACATGCCACCATGCCCAATCTCAATGCCCCCTCAGTGTGCCCCGGGAGCAGGGCTGGCACAGCAGGCCGGGGATCGAACCCCACCTGGTGCACTCTGCCTAAGCAGGTGCTTTAGTCTGAGGAGCTATCTGACAGGCCCTGAGAGAGCATTTTGTGATGGGCTTCTATGGGGACAGTTGTTACAAGAAGACCTGAAGAACTGGATCAGACTCAGTTACCCAGATACAAATAAAAGGAAAAAGAATTCTTAGAACTCTCAAAATACAAGGCTCCAAGGCAGGAAGGAATTTGACTTGTTCAAGGAACTAAAAGAAAGTCAGAGAGCGGCTGGTGCAGAGATGGGAAGTATACAGACTTTAAATCATTGAGGCTTTAGCCCAGATATTGTGTGTGTGTGTGTGTGTGTGTGTGTGTGTGGTGGGTGACTGAACCCAGGGCCTTCATACTGAGCTAGGTCCCCACCCCATTTTAAGTTTATATTTCAAGACAGGGTCTTGCTAAGTCATTAAGTTGCCCAGGCTGGCTTCAAACTTGTAATCCTCCTGCGCCGGGCTCCTAGAGAGCTGGGATTTCAGGCCTGTGCCCTCATATGCCCGGCTCATCTAGGCAACTGAATAATTACTGTTTTAGTCCAGCATATTGGGTTTCCAACAGAAATGATTTTGAAAATAAGTTTGGAGCATATGTTAATGAAAATATGAATGCTATATTCCCTGCTGTATATCTGAGTATTTTAATTGGTCAAAGTTAGATATAGATGGTTATGAACCAGAAAATGAGAAAATTTCCATCCTCAGGAAGCAGTTTCCCTGGAGACTCCTGCTGTGTGGATGCTCTGTGAAAAACCCGAGACCGTTCTTTATCTAGAACAGCTTTTTAAACTTTTCATGAACAACATAAACAATATGGAATGTTGGTTTGGAGTTCTGGTCAGCTCTTTCTAGAAAGATTTTCCGATCTGTCACTTTAGGCTGGGAAAATAAGCTTCACGCAGAATGACGTCCAGGGAGGGAGAGAGAAGGCCCTGCCGGATGGACCAGCGGGTCACGCCACAGCCTGGCACTTTCTGTTTGCCTTGTGCTGGTGGCTTGCATGAGGCCGTGAAAGAAAAATGAGGTCTGCAGAGTCTCCTTTCCAGTAAAATTAGTAATAATCCCTTATTAAATCATCGAGAGTAATAGGATAAAGGTAGTTGGCCTTATCCTTGCGGGTTTTGTCTAAATTCCAAAAAAAAAAAAAAAAAAAAAAAGTCGGGGATTATAAACTGGGAGCAAAAGCCATCCCGTGATTTCAAAAGCACGCCATTGCCAAGGCAACCAAAATGCTTTCTGTGTCTTCTCTCTTCTACATATCGCTTTTGTGATATAGCAAGAAAAACAGCAACAACAAAAAACCCTCTCCACAAGGAGTGAGGGATGCAGGTCCAGCACAAGCAAGACCAGTGGAAAGCACAAGGCAAAGCGATTCCCAGAGCGAATACATCCAGGCTGTTATGTCTCAGTTCATTTCAACAAATAACGCACAGTCCAGGCAGAGGGAGGGAGCCACTGTCGTTTCAAGGCTCCGAATGCAGCCAGGAGGCTGGGCCTTGTCCGGCCAGCGAGGTGTTTGTTCAGTCAGCAAACACGTGTGCGCCTCCTCCCATCATCAGGCCCTGGGCTCGGCGACAGGATCCCTCCTAGCGAGTCACAGGGCAGCCTGCCCAGGAACACGCAGTTCCCCATCTCTGCCCTCGGGGAGCCAACTTATCATCCGACAACTGCGAGAGTAGAACACAGTGCAACGAGCAGTCGACCGGCGTTGCCAAAGGGGGGTCAAGGCTGTTCTGGAAGCTTCTTGGGGAGGGTGATGGATGTGTACATAAAGAGCAGTGCTGAGACGCCCTTAATGGGTTAGCGGGGGTAAGGGGCAGGTCCTACAGGGAAGTAATCAATCTAATTAGAGAACCAGGAAACACATAATTAAACAGATGGAAACCGAGCTGACCTTGAAGAGGGGCAGGGTTTTAGTACATGAGGACGGGGCAGGCCAAGGCGCAGCAGGAGCCATGGCATCGCTTGGGAGCTGACTGACTGCTGGGGAGAGGTGATCTGCTCTGCTGGGGAGCTTCCTCAATGGCCGCCTGTACTCATGGCAACATTTTTCTCCCAAGGCATTGAGGATCCACAGGGTCAACAGTGCCTGGTGCATAGAAGAGACCCACAAATATTTACTGAATAAGCAAATGCTAATTATAGCTCATTGTTATAGAATTATTGCTTGCTCATTGCATGATATATACTTGACTGACTGCATTTATTCATTTGTTTATTTATTTGTTTACTGGTGCTGGGGAAGGAGGCCAGGCCCTTGCACATGAAATAGCTCCCAACCCTTCATGAGACAGGGCCTCGCGAAATTGCCCAGGATGGTCTTGAACCTGTAAGCCTTCCGTGTAGCTAGAATGGCAGGCATGTGCACGATATCCTACTTGTTTATTTGATCTCTGTAAACGGATGAACGGGTCCTTTCAAAAGGAGGTAATTTAGGAAACCTCCCCAAGGGATCCTACCCACGATAGGAAGGATGGGGTAGGACCGCAGGACTCAACCAAGGCCCCTCTGACTCTGGGGCTACACAGCTAACTGCTGAGGCATTCCACCTTGCAGGGGTTAAATGACATGTGATTTGATCTTATGACTGATGTCAAAAAGGAAGTCTTGGGCTTTCTGGGGTGGACCACGGGAGGAAGTCCAGGGTTGCTGAGGTATTAGGAGCTCTGAGTCGGGGAAATGATCCGCTCGAGGAATCACTCACATTCCCCAGCTCCAGACTTGGATGCCAGGAGGGGATGACGGCATGGGTAGTTTTCTGTGAGGGCGGAAAAGCATGTGCAGATTGCTGGAGCTGTGTAGACGTGTTGGTTTGTGAGGGTCTCTGGGACCTTCGACCCCCTTGCCTCGGTGACCACCAACCTCTCCAGCAACCTAGGAAGGTGGTTACTGTGACTTCCTTTTTCCCGGTGAGAAAAAGGTGATGGGGGATGATGGAGTTGCAGGTGCCGGTTCCATGGCTGGCATAAGAAGAGACTGAATGGACTCTGCCTGTTAAGTGATTTCTTGGCCAACACAACAAGGCCAGGGACTAGAGGAGATGCATCGTTCACGGTTTAAAGGGCATTGTCCGCCACTGCCATAGCCAAGTGATCCAAGTTAACATCAGTAATGAGTCATGTCGGCGTCATAAGTCACCCAGAAGGGCATCTTATTGCCCTGGGATTCTTGGCAAAAATGCCTAACTGAATGCAGTCATGAGAAGACATCAGACATGACCCACGCAGGAGGTGTTTCACAAACTCACTGGCTGGGGCTCGACAGAGTGTCTAAGCGGTAACGGACAAGGAAAGGCTGGGTGGGGTGGTCACAGAGGGAAGGGCGTGGCGCTGCGTTAACTAAATCCAGTTTGAGATCCTAAATTAGATACAAGGACAGCAGAAGAGCGTGGCCAGAAAGTGATAAAACTCCAGAGACCAGTAGCTTGGTTAATAACGGTGAATGTTAATTTCCTGGTGGGGGTAATGAGACTCTGAATAGGAATGGCTTCACTTTAGGGGGGAACAGGGCGAAGGGCTTGCATGGCTCCCTGTGCTACCTCTGCGAGTCTCTTTATTTTTAAATTTTTATTTATTTATTTATTTTTGCGAGTCTCTTTAAATCTGAAGTCATTTTCAGAGTAAAAAGTTAGAATAAAGAGGAGAGTGTGCCGGGCGTGGTGGCGCAGGCCTGTAATTCCAGCACTTGGGAGGCTGCAGCAGGAGGATCAGTGTGAGTTCGAGACCAGTCTGGGGTACAAAAGTGAGCTCAAGGCCAGCCTGAACTGCACAGTGAGACCCTGTCTCAAAAAGACCAAAAAAAAAAGAAAGAAAGAAAGAAAAAGAGGAGAGCACATTAAGTGGCCGGTAAACCAGCTGCTCATGGTGTGTTCACCCCATGTACCAGCGTAGGTAGATCGGACACAGGACTCCACAGAGGAAGTTGGTGGAGGAATGTAGTGGGGACACGGGGTGCAGGTGACCCTAGGAGAGACTCAAGGTTGGGTGCCAGTGGGGAGGGCAGGCTGACTTCTGCGGTCCCCTGGGCCCGTGCTCACATGGCTGGCGCTGAGCTGAGCAGCTGCCCCTGGGCTCGGCAGAGGGGGCTGCCTCTCCCGTCTCCACAGCTATCCCAGTCCATAGGTGGCCAAGCGAGCCCCCGTGGGAAGTGGTGCAGGGTTCCCACATAACGCGCGCGTTCTCCCACTGGTGTCGGCGAATCCATCGACCAGTGGCAGTTCTTCCTACATCCTGAGTGTTAGGGACACGGTTATCCCACTAGCATACTGTTAATGGTGTTTTGTCCTCTAATAAGGCCTACTCAGAAAAAGAAAAAAGCCTTGCTGGTCATTACCATGGTGACGGCCAGCGTCACGTGGGAGCTTAGGTCTCACTATTCTCTTGCTTGGTGGTCGATACCCTGTGACTCAGGCAGGGAGGGCCAGGTGATGCGCTCTGGCGTTTTTCATCTCTGGCTTTCAAGGCTGATTACTTCCTGATTAGGTCTTATATGGGGGAAGCAAAGAAGAAAATTTTATACATACTTAGTACAGACATTGTGTGTGTATGTATGTGTGTGTGTGTGTGTGCGCATGCGTGTGTGTTAGACGTTGAACCCAGCACTGAGCTACAACCCGGATCCTTTGTTTGCTTGCTTGCTTATTTATATTTATTTATTTATTTATTTGCTTGCTTGCTTATTTATTTTCGGGACGGAGTCTTGTTCAGTCTCTAAATATCTCAGCTTGAACTTGTGATCCTCCTACCTCAGCCTTCCAGCGTCCCAGATCACAGGCGTGTGCCGCCATGCTTGGCTTTTTTCCCAGATGCCTTTGATGGGAGGCTGGTCGAAGGTGTGGATGCGGAGCCTGCGTACGTGGCAGCGGGCTGAGCTCACCGCTGTTGTAAAGGAGCAGAAGGTTCTGGAATGACTGGTGCAGAAAAGGGGAAAGCGGTGGGGCCCCGCTGTGTAGCGACGGTGGGGAGTGAGCCCCCTGCAGGCCACTGATGGCGTTGCAGCTGCCGCCGTCCAGCTGCCCGACGCAAGGCGGGTGACTTAGCCTGGAGTCGCAGAAGAGGACAGGACAGAGCGGCTCGGTGAAGGGCACGGAGGGAGAGGGAGGCACCGTAAATGCCCGTGGCTCAGCTGGGCGTCTGGGTGGCCGATGCACGCCTTCCAGCGAAGGGGCACGGCACGGACTGAGCGCAATGTCGAAGGCCAGCAAGCAGCGTTGCCCCGGAGCCCCGTCCCCACCGGAGGCTGTCGTTTCTGGGTGCATCAGCGCCCCGGCTGCCCCGGACCTCGGCCTGGAGTCAGACGATTGGCACACTTGCGGCTCCATTGCCAGCCCAAGCGCCGGGCTGTGTCTGGGCTTCACCTAGGCCCAGTTCCCGCCCCCAGTGAATGCAGAGCTCCAAGAAAGTCAGCTAAATTAGGCTTGGTAAGGGGACACCGCGCCTTTGAGTAATGAGGTTGGGAAATGGGGAAAACATTTTCCACTCGCTCATGTCTCACTGTACGGCGTTCCGATTTCGTGACACCTCCTAATAAATCATTGCTTATCACTCACAGGGGAGCGTAACACAGCTCCAGTTAAGATTCGTTAGTGATTGTAAAGAAGAAACATGAATCGCTGTATATCAGGGCTTTCTGATCATCTTCCTGTCCACTGTAGGCACTTTTTTATTGTCATATTTACTGTAACTGTTGTTTAAAGCATAAATAAGTGAAAGGAAAGAGCAGCAACTATGAATATAAAAATAAATTCATCTTATTTATGTGTTTACGCAAGCAGCTGACAATTATTCTGTACAGCGCCGTGTGTCCAGGGTTGGCAGCTGCTGCATGGGCCGAGTTCCCTCCTCTCCTTGAGTTCCCTTCTTTCTCTCTATCCTGCCAGGCCAGCACGTGCCTACGCAGGCGGACGGAGGCCCTGGCCTGTGCTTTCTTCCAGCCTGAGCTCCAGTTCGCTGCAGTGTGTCAGCCCAGGTGCTCTGACAGAGGCTCCAGGCAATTCATTCAGATTTAGCAAAGCCAGGCCTGGAGCTGGGGCGGGGCCCTGGTGCTGCAAGATAAAGCCTTCGGTTTAAAGAGGAGGCACCTGGTTGGCCATTTGAAGGTGAATAAGGAGTTGGGTCAGAAAGTCCCAGCTGTTAGAAAGCCACCCTGGCAGGCTTGGGATTAAAACACCAAGGCCACAGGGCTTGTGGATACCTCAGAACGGCCTAGGAACTTCTCCGGCTGGGTTGTTCGTTTAGGAAGGAGCTGGTGGGTTCGGACAGCTGAGCGGCTCCCAGTCTTTATCTGTGGACGCAGAGGGTGACACACGCCTGGTCTTAACATGCAGCTCTGGCTGAAGTGACCTCTCCGCTCTCTGCTCTCTCGGGCTGGCTCCATGGAGCCACAGCTGGGACTCGGGCAGCCCTCGGTAGCTCTGGGCCTGGGGAGCGTGGAACTTTCCAGAGGAATCTAAGTGACATCATCTGAGAAGCAGGTGCTACGGCTCATGGACATTTCGGGGTCCTCGGAGTCTGCGGCGTCCGACGCCTCATCCAGCTTCTCTTCCGTGCGTGTGGTGCCTTCAGCGTCCTCCGTCCCTTTGCAATGTCCTTCCAGGATTTGGTGCATGTCTGGCCCATGTCCCACAGGTTCTAGGGGTGACACCAGCACTGGTGGGATCTCTGGGTATCACACATCGGGGTACTCCAGACCAACTGCATCTGTTCTGCATTTTCGTCTGCGTTCTGCACCATCGGCTCCACTTTACAGGGGAAGTGGGGGCTGAAAGTCTCCGCGATTCGGGATTCAATCTTGAGCTCTCTGCACGGAGTGTGAGGTCTCATGGTGACTCGCTTGCCTTACTCCTTAGAGATGTACCTGGGCATGGTGAGCCAAAGAAACCCGAAGGAAGCGCAGGGAGGCGAGGCCATGGAACCGAGGCCACAGAACCAAGGCCACGCAGCCTCATGAATGAGGACTTTGAAGTCTTCTAAATCTGTACTGTCCTATCTCCACCAGGGAGGAGAAAACAGATTCTGAGAGCATCTTGCATTTCTATCCTATTGACAGTTGGTAAAGATGCAGCCTAATGGCCTGGTGTGGTGACACACACCTGTGACTCCAGCACTTGGGAGGCTGAGGCAGGAGGACCACTATGAGTTTGAGGCCAACCAGCCTGGGCTACATAGTGAGTCCAGGCCAGCTTGAACTGCGTAGAGAAACCCTGGGTCAACAAAGAAAGAGAGTGGAGGACAGGGACAGAGGGAGAGGGAGAGCGAGAGAGCCTGAGCTACCCAAGTTCAGCTAGTTTATATCTGAGCGTTTAAAAAGTGTACGTATGAAAATGGAACTTTTTTGGGCCAGGGACATAGCTCAGCAACACAGCACCTGCCTCCCAAGTGTAAGGTCCTGAGTTTGAGTCCCGGTACCAAAGTAAAGAAATAATAAATAAGATAAAATAAACGAAATGGAATGTCCCATGCTTTCCAGTAAAAGAACCGCCCCCCCAACATTCAGCTCATTAATTTCAAGTTTTTTTTTTAAACTTCATAACATTTCAAACAGTTTGTCACATCAGTTTGCAGGAGATCTAAGCTCGACTCGTTGGGTGCAGGGAAAAATAAGATATCGGCGAGAAAACGTGGCAAACGCTTTCCAGTAAAGGCGCCCATTGGGGACACAACGGTGACTGATGTTTGGAAACCAGATTCGACGCGGTGGGGCACTTTTTGTGGATGGTCGCGCCTGCGGACGGGGACGCCGTGGAGGAGGACGCGCTCGGCGCTGTGTCCCGCCCTGAGAGAGGCGGGCAGGCTGTTGAACAGCCTCGTGCCCCTGCGCACCCACTGGAGTTTCATCTTAAGCAGGTTGAGAAATTACTGCGATTGGTTTTTTACTTCGGCAAAGGTTTAGTAACAACCACACACAGAGCTTCCAGGGCACCCTTAATTTTATCACAAACCTCTCCCGGCTTAAAAACAGATATGGAAACGGGGGGCTCCCGCAGACCTGCCGCTGCTGTTAAGGCGCAGTGGCTAACGATTTCTGAGCAACCAGCGGGGGCCTGGATGCTGACGCTATCCATAAACAACTCTGTGTACTGCCCAATTAGGGAGACAGAGACGTAGCGCGCTGTCAGGCCGTTTTGCATGGCTAGGAGCCTCAGATCAGAGCCCGATGAGGGATCGCTCCCAGCGCCGGGGGCTCGCAGACGGATGACTATCATTACGATATTACGGGGCCTCACACCTTCCCAATTACTGGCAGGATTCATTAATTACCGCTGCATTTCCCTAATAGAATCCGCTCGCAGGCTTATCAGCGCCTTCCCTCTGTCTACCTAAGCCCCCGCGCGGCGGCTGATCACCTATGAAAAATTAGACAGCGGGGCTTCGAGTGGCCTATTTAAAGGCAAAAGAAAAATGAAGAGGAGGAGGAGATGCAGGAGGGGAAGAATGCAAAGCATCACACACCGCATTCTTCTCACACAGGGTCTGTCTTTTCTTCCTCTCCTGGAACAGCCACGGAAAGAGACTGGTGGGAGGGACAGGGAGCCCAGCGGCTGCCAGGCTGAATACACGAACGTGTCCCCTACACGCACACGCACCCCGGTGCTCCTCCCGCAAAACCTTCCCTTGGGTTTTCAGCAAGCTGAAAATAAAATCTGTATTTCTTGAGATGTCTCTGGCCCCACTTGCTCTTCCTCCTTACCTTCCAAGCCCTTTCTGCTCCTGAAATTTGTGAGGTTCGTACCTGCCACAGGGCCTTTGTACTTGATAGGGTTTTTTTTTTTTTTTCAAACATGGGTTGGGTGGCCTAAATTCAACTTGCAACCTATTTTGGGAGCTTTGAAGAAAGTACTTGGACTTTTAAAAGGTTAAAGAGGAGAGATAAAGAGATACACACAGAGAGAGACAGAGACAGAGAGAGACAGAAAGTGACAGAGAGACAGAGAGAGGAGAGAGAGAGAGACAGAGAGACAGAAACTGACAGATAGAGAAAGAGAGGGGGAGGGGGGGAGAGAGAGAGAGAGTCTGGAGTAGGATACCTTTCTCCCAGATCTTCTCAGCCTGACATCTTCCTGCCTCTTGGACCCACATACCCCCACCCAGGGAGGCTTTCTCTCCACACCCAGTCCACGGCAACCTCACGTGACCCCCCTATACCTTTCTGCTGATTGTGTGAAATGCTAATTTATCCCACTGTGGTTTTACTCTCTCATAGTGGTCCTCAACCTTGACTGTAGTCATTTATTTATTTATTTATTTATTTACTTACTTATTGTCTTTTTGAGACAGGGTCTCACTATGCAGCTCAGGCTGGCCTTGAGCTCACTTTATAGCCCAGGCTGGTCTTGAACTGGCAGTGACCCTCCTGCCTCAGCTTCCCTAGCGCTGGGATTACAGGCCTGCACACCTTGCCTGGCTTGGCTGCTCGTCTGAATCACCAGGCTAACAATCCAGGACATCCAGGCTCAGTCCAGAGCCTCTGGCTCCGTCAGTCAGGGCTGGGACCCTATTGGTCCATTTCTCTTGCAAGCTTCCGCGGGAATTCTATTGCGCAGGGAAGCCTGAGGACATCACTTCCTGCCTGTCCTGCCCTGGGAACCCTGGCCCCTGAGCCCTGGCCCAGGGCTGCCCCGATGCCTGGCCGGAGCTCAGTCACTGTTTGATGAATGGATGACAGAGCATCCATCCCATGCACAGAAGAAGAATGAAGCTTGGCAGCTCTGTGACAGTGACGTAAGGTCTCCCAAGCTGAAGTTCTGCATCAGAAACGGGTGACACTTCCGGGAAGCCCGCAGTGCAGCAGGAACCTTGGCCTCCGTCAAGGATAACGGCACGTGAGTGCCCCAGGCTGGCTGCTGGTGACGATCAGCGGCGTTATTAGTTGTCAGCTGCTTTGGCAATTATGCACCACGAGCTCCCACACGCAGATTCCACAGCTGCCCAACTTCCTTCTCCTTTTAAATTAAATATACTGAAAAGAGCAGAGATTTCAATCCTTCATCAGCTCACAGATGAAAAAACATTTCCAAATCGTCAGCGATCACATTTTTTTTTTTATTCTAAGGACGGCCAACTGTTCCCAGTGATTTCGATTACATTTCCTACCTATTATTTCATGTAATGGCATCCCTTAAATTTTAAATTAGCTTTGAAGAATAAAAATAATTGAATTCCTGCTGTTTTGTGTACATAGAGGGTGACAGGAGCTAATGTGATAATTTAAACTGTAAATGAGTCTTCACTTTGTGTTCATTAATTACAGCTAATTACTGAATTACAAACCTTCTTGGTTAGGCACTGTTATGTATTCATGTAGCATGTTGAATCTCCAGCTGGTATAAAACTGTTTTATAGACTTACAAGCTGACATACCAAGCTACCACGGAAACAATTCAGTTTGAAAACAAGGGGGCTGGGGGACACGTAACTGCAAACGCTTCTTGGAATTAAAAGAACAGACACAGGGCTCCCAACTCAGATCGTGGGGAACAGAGACTCTCGCACGTATAATTAGAACGATTTTTGCCACGAGGGGGCAAGAAAAAGGAGACCACAGGGCTGCGCTCCACCCTGGGTGGAGATCTACACTCAAGCGCGGAATTTGTGAGGCTGGGGCGTTCCTGCCCTCATCTCCCGGTTCCCTAGAAACAGAGCATCATAATTATTTATCCACTGATCCTGCTTTTAATAACAAAGAAGCGTAAACCCCGCCCAACTGTCAGGGCCGGAAGTGGCAATAAGGAAGGATTCACAGAGGGGAAGGACTCCGCCAGGGCTGATCTTTCCACTAGGTGAAAACCATTTCTCCCCTCACGTCCAGGGAACCAGGCACTGTGGATTACTCAGCGTGGCTGTCCGGCGCATGGTTTCTGACTCCAGATCGAAGACGCAGGGACATCTGGCTCACCGAGACGGGCCTTGAAAAAGTCACTGAGAGAGCTGCTCCAGCTCCTGTGTGGGCTTGGCGTGGCCGGATGCAGCGCCGCGGGGGCCTCTCTGCCCGGAGTCCACCGCCCCCCAGCATCCGAAACCCCGGGTACTGATCTGACCTTGGGGGAGAATACCACTCTCTGAATGTTCATTCCCTGCCCAAAATGATGAGCTTGCTCGCTCTTTCTTTTTCTTTCTTTCTTTTTTCTTTCTTCTCTCTCTCTCTCTCTCTCTCTCTCTCTCTCTCTCTCTCTCTCTCTCTCTCTCTCTCCCTTCCTTTTTTTTTTTCCTTTAATATGAAACGCAGGTCACAAATTTGCGTGTCACCCTTGCGCAAGGCCTGCGCTCCTCTTCTCTGTATTGCTCCAATTTTAGTCCTCACGCTGCCGCAGCGAGCACCAAACTGACTGGCTTTTAGGTTTTTTTCGGTTAGTATATATTTGCAGCACACAGCGATGTGATGCTACTGGGGACTGGTGCAGGGGTGGGCACCTGACCAGTTTTGCTGAGATGTTTTTTGTTGAGTGACCCAGCCTGGGAATCCTGAGCCACCACACGCAAGGGACGATGCTGCAGAGGAGTCTGAGAGGCCGAGAAAGCCAGGCTTCCAAGGACACCATCGCAGTACTGGATGGAGCTTCGACCAGTTCTGCTGCACCCCTGAGCTTCGCAGGGGCTTGGAGGACCCTGTTGCTGGGACCACTGGTTGGAGAGACTTCTGCATGAGGGGCCGAGCACAGCACCAACACACACACACACACACACACACACACACACACACACACACACACACATGGCTGCCACCCTGGCTACAGGTTGGCCTGAGCCACACAGGTCATCCGCCAGGGAGCCTGTTGGTGCCTGGAAGAGGGGAGGATTTTTCTAGCTTGGCAATGGACAATGCTGCCAGGAGCCTCTGATACATGGAGATATTTCAACAGAGCTTTGAAATACAGGAAGGATTGACAGGGAAGAGCAGGGGAACGAGATGGGCTGACAAGGCGGATTGCAAAGAGAGTCTGGGAATCACACAGAGCGGCCAGGGCTAAGAATCCATGACAGAGGCAGGAGAAACCGGCTGAAAGCAGCCGTGGGACTTGGGCTTTAGCCCCTTGTCTTGGCTACTGTTCTCTCATTCCTGGGACCAAATACCCGATGCCCAAAATGAAGGAAGGAAAGCTTTCTTTAGCTCACAGTCAGTGGAGGTTTCAGTCCATACTCAGCTGGCTCCAAGGCAGAGTGGCACGTCACAGAGGGCAGCCATTCATGGTGTTGGAAAACAGCAAAATAGGAAGAGCAAAGCGGGAGGAGTAGGACCAGCACCTGCAGGGTGTCTCCCTTAAGAGCAGGTCTGTCTCTCTTAAATTGCATCCAGGCTATCCACCCTAGGCCGGGTATAGCACTTGCACCCATAATCCCAGCAGCACTCAACCCATAATCCCAGCACTGGATTATGAATTAATCCCAAATTCTAGAAGTCCCTCTCATAACCGCATGAAGCTTTGGGGGGGACAACTAGACACAAACCCTAACACACCTCGTTCGGGAGTACGACAGATGTGTTCAGGTGGTATCGGGGACCCCCTGCTGGCAACGATGTCCTCGGGGCAGCCTCTGGACTCCTGGCCTCGCTTTTGCAAACTCTTCCTTTAGGAGACCATGGGCAGGATCAAGGTGACCGGGGCAGGTTTTGAAGTATGAGAAAAGATGGCACATCATTCCCTGGGGAGGTCAGGATTATGCAGCCCGAGTTGAGGCTCCTGAGGACCAATGCATGGTCCCTGATGTCCGTGCTGCGCCAGACACTTTGTGACTACAGCAGCAGCCACCCGGGACATTTCAGACCTTGGGCCACACTTCCTTGTGTGACCCTACATCATCACCATTATCATTGTCACTGAAAAAAATTAATGGAGCCTTTTCCACCTCTCTGCACCGTGCTACGGGCCCACCTCGCATCCTTTTGGTCCTCCGGGGTCAAGCGCAGCTCAGAGAGTAAAGCGGCCCAGCCAGCGTCGCAGAGTGAGGAGGCAGGAGCCGCATGTTGGGCTTAGATGAGCGCAGATTCACTTGCGACAGTTCTTTGCTACCATGCTGTCTATAGTGCCTTTCTTAGCTTGATTTTCCACACAGGTAAGTTTTGAACTTTTATTCAAGGCCCTTCCTAAGATATATCCTGTGTTTATTACACTGGTGAAAGAACCAGAAACAAACAGGCGTCTGCTGCCAGTGGGGCTGTGTGTTTACCCTGTCTTGGTCTGAGGTGCCACAGGGCTCCCCAGGTACCTTGAACTCCAAATATCCACATGCCACATGCAAGGGATTCTGCCTGCTGTGTGGCTGCCTGGCTCTCCTAGGTCTCTTGGGTTCTGTGTGCTTGTTGGAAGAGGGGGCCTCGCTTTGACCGTGGTAACCAGTAGACGTAGCGGCTGAGCCTACCACAGAGGAGGCAACACTCTGTGCCATCTCACGGCTCCACGCAAAGTACTCAGTATTCCTGGCAAGTACCCAAAGGTTACTGTGGAGCTATGACGGCAGTGGCAACCAGAGTACTTGTTACGGTGTAGATCTAACATGACCCGCTAACGGCTCATGGCTGGAGGTGAGGCCTGGTCAGCAGGCGGAGCACTAGGGCGTGACCTAGAAGGGTGTCCCTCCCTTCTCTCTGCTTCCTGGCTGGCCTCCATCAGGCTGTCCTGCTGTACTGTCTCAACCTGGGAGCCAGTCAGCCCTATATTTCTCCTCTTTTAAGTTGCAAGGTTTGGGTATTTTGTCCTGCTGACAAGAAAGCTACTAATACATGTTAACATTTTTTAGGTAGCCCACTACCTATAGAATACTTCTGGCCAACACCATTCATGTAATCAACATTTGGTGCTTGGTTATCATTAATTCTCGGTGAGAAACAATATAACTCACAGGGGGTTCTGTATGGGAGGTCTGACAGGCTCTACCGGAAGTGCTAGGGTTCCTTTGTTGGCACGCGCTTCGCTCAGGTAACGGCTATGGGGATCACATTGCTCCCAAGAGATGGTTGTGTCTCAGAGTCCTTTGGTGTGCAGGCTGCAGACGCTAAACAGAGCTACAGGTGTTGCTGTTCGGAAAGGGGAATTATTTTCTTCCCAAAGATGATATTCTGTTTCTGTGGAAATTTCTTGCCCTGCGTCAGGAGAGAGATAACCTGTGGCTTCCAGCTTGACTTCGCTGATGGCTAGAGAAGGAAGAGACCTTAAGAAATTGCCTTCATTGGGGCCCGTGAGATGGTTCAGTGGTCTAAAGCGCCTGCTTAGGAAAGCCTAGGCAACTGCAGGGACTGCGGTTCGATCCCCGGCACCACATGCTGTGCCAGCCCCACCACCAGGGCAGGCTGAGCCAGCCATAAAATAAATAAAACAAATAAAAATAAAATAAATAAATAAATAAATAAATAAGAAATTGCTTTCATGTCTCCTCAGGAGGATTGCTGGGAGTTCAAGGCCAGACTGAGGTAAAAAGTAAATTCAAGGGCAGCCTAAAACTGCATTGCAAAACCCTGTCTCCAAAAAACAAAAAACCACGTAAGACCTTCAGCTTTCCACAACTGCCAAGAATTCATGGCTGGCAGCTGGCTGCCATGGGACCCAGACTCTCAAAACCACTGTCTGAAAACCCTGAGCTCAGAGGATTCCTCAAGGGAGAGTTTCCTGATCTGGAGCCGCTGACATGGGAAGGTGATGGGGGCGGGATGGAGGCGGGGCCAGAGCTGGGACGTGGATGCGGGGCCGGATCTCCTACGTCCCTCCTGCAAGGATGCACACCCATCTCCCCGGGCGCTCAGTGCGCAGCTCCGACCCCCACCCCAGCTCTCTGGAGTGAAGAAGCCGCGCTTCCTGGTACTGGCAGCAAGGCTGAGCGTGCGCATGGCTCCACTCCTCATCCCCTCCGCGGATCCCGCCCAACTGGCCAGCCTGCTAGGAATTGCTCTCCGCGGGTCCCCCAGGCCCTCAGGCTCCTGGGATCCTGCCGGGCGTGACGAAGAACAAGGGCAGGTGTCACTTGCCGCAAACACACTGTGTTCCTAAGTGGAACCCATGTCCGGGTGACCTGGTGCCTGAAAGCGTTCCGGGAGGCACGCGCCTTCAGCCTCTCACAGCTTCTTGGGGGGCCAGTGGCTCTTCTTGGGTGAGCCCTTGCTTGTTTGTGTGAATGTTGCTTAACTGTGTGTCACCGCTGGGCCGGGTCCCTGGGCCACCCCCCCATTTTTTTTTTTTAATGTATCTAGCACAGGGTCCCAGGGTCTCAGTACGCAGACCAGTCTCATAGCGATTCTCCTGTTTTCAGCCTCCCAAGCACTGGGATTACAGGCACGCACCACGGCTCCCAGTCTCAATCTCCATCTCAGCACGCCCCGGAGGCTGGGCTGGCTGGCATGCCTGGGATCAAACCCTGGTCCATGCATCTGCTTAAGCAGGCGCTTGTATCCGCTGAGCTATCTGGCCCGCCCTCTCCTCTCCACTTTCAATAAGCTTCTAATCCCCGGCAGGCGCAGCACGTCCGTGCTCACTGGACAACACCATAGGAAGGGGAGTTGCGGGGAAGAAGGTAGGACCATTGCAGCTGCGGGGACCGCGCACCCCAAGTGTGCACGTAGGCCTCTGGTCAAGGTCAGATTTCCCCGTACTCTGTTTTGGACGCGGGGATCAGCGGCTTTGAGAATCCCCGAGCTTTCTACCCCAAGGCCCTGTTGGCCTGTGACTTGGTGTCCACTGGAGGACAGGCGAGCTAGGTGGGCCTCCTTCTCTACCCATGCACCCCAGCGCGAGTTCAAGACGAACCGGTGAACCCCCCGGGGTTTTCTTCTGCAGGCTCTGGCAAAAGTTTAACTAGACAGGGGTGGGCGGTGGGGCAGGGATCTGGCATGGAACCCGGAAGGGTAGGGGAAGCTGAAATCACACCTCGAGTCCCGCCACAAAGGTTTGATTCTCTTCCCGAGTATGATCTGCCAATCTGTAATCAAGGGTTAATTTCGCAGCTCACTGCTTTATCTAGCATAATATCCATTCAGACTAATTAAATCTGTCTAATAACGTGAGTGTCTTTGTCTTTGTTCTTCCCCTTCTTTGTGTTACACCCTTCACATCTCATCTCCGGCACCGCACGCCATCACACTCTACTTGACAAGCAGAATCCATCCCTAAAATTAAAACATTCCTGACCTATCTGCAGTGACAAGCCAGGCGAGCGTCACGGCGCTCCGGCCCATGAAGGGAGCTGACACATTTGTTTTTAATTTCAAAAGAGTAGAAAGTGAAGATCTGACCCCGTCAATCAAGCCCTGTGACAAGTTTAATCATTGGTGCCCCACAAAAATCATGGCTAAATAGGAATGCAAATACTGTATCACAGAGCTCTTATAAATGCTAATCAAGGAGAAGTAATCAACTGACAATTTCACTGATCTCTTTTCTGAAGAAGTCACTCAGTGCTCTGTCTCTGGGCCACAAAGAGAAGGGGAAAAGACAAAAGGGACGGATGGGGGTCCCCTTCCCCAACCTTCCTTTTATTTTTCCTTCCAGGACATTTCTTTTTAAAGAGAGAATGCGCTCTTTTGATCCACCGGTGAACTTTAAAGCAAAGAACTTACGCAGTTATATGTCAAGTGTACTTTATTATCAGTAGCTGGACCGGGCAGAAAACGCACGGAAACTTCCGCTAAAATAAAAATCATCATTTGTCTTGGTCATTAATCTCTTTTCAAATTCTCTTATATCTTAAAAGTGGCTGACCTTCTCTGTTAAGAAGGGGAGGGAAAAACTTTGGGAAGTAGTCAAAAATCGCAAAAATGTGATTATCATAACTTGAAAAAAGAAGAATCCCTTTCAAAAACTTACTCCAGCGTTCATGAAGAATTTATAACCACCGAGAAGCTCTGAGGTTTGGTCACGAGTGTGCTGAGAGAGAGGAAATATGGAGGGGGCTGAATTGTTCATTTCTGATTTCACACGGAACCCGAGGGCTTTGTGTTTACAAAGCTGAGATTCAAGGGCTTTCTTCTTTTGTATTTTTATTTTTAAACTAGGGTTCATAAAGAGCACCAAATCATTGTTTATTTCTTACTGTAGACACCTGTTTCATGGAGTCAGAGGATGAAAAGAAGAAAGATAGCGTGGTGTTTACCCAGAACTGTGGAAACAGAACATTCTAGAAGTTCAGTCATAGGCTGGTGAAGGCCTACGGTACAAACCAGACAAGGGTCAAATTTCCAGGGTGCTGTCCTTTATTTTAGGAAGGGAAAGCTGGGACTATGGGGGGTTTGCTGAGAGGGTGGTGGTGTCTAGGTGTCTGTGGAGGCTGGGCCACCAGTCAGGCCTGCTGTGTGCTTTTGTGTGGCCCAGGGACTTAAATATTTTCACATTTTTAAAGGCTTGAAAAAAAAAAAAAAAGAGTAATATTTCATGCCATGAAAACTCCATGGAATTCACACTTTAGTTTCCAGAAATCAAGTTTTCTAGGAACGTGGCCCGGCCCACCCCCTTGTCCAGCACCTGTGGCTTCTCTGTGGTAACGGCAACCGTAACAGGACAGCTCCAGCGGAGGCTGCGCAACCTACAAGAGCTAAAAGACTACTGAGACCTTTACAGAGAGAGAAGCTGTGCTGGCCACTTGCCTGGCCTTGGCCCTGCCTCAGTCTCCCTAGTCATGGGAATTCCCCGTCCTGGAACACCATGGAAAGCACCTCAGGGGGTTCAGATGGAGGTCAGGTGAGGCGAGCACTTCCCGGCCCTGCTGTCAGCCCTTGGACGCGTTTTGCTTTCACCCGCCTTCTGGAGCCCACTGTCTGAGGTCGGGCAGTCTTTCCAAAGAATGATTCTGCAGGGTCTGGAGGTGGGGTGCGGTGGGGTAGACCCAGCCTCAGATACGGCTGGAGGGTGGCTCCTCTATTCTCACAACATTGTATCAGACCAAGATCGAGTTCATTTTGGAACAAGGATGGGGCGCCCAAAACAGAACATGGGCATCAACAGAAAAGCGGTCACTAAACTCTATTTCTGCTGGGTGGTGCAGTCCCCGGAACCTGCAGGACTGGGGGTGACAACTCGGGGACTGAGAAATAAGGAGAAAGGTCCGTTTGTTGCCCCAATAATAATATGGCAGAACAGTATGAGAGATAATATTTCTTTCTGCAAAAAAACAGCGCAGGTACAGATAGGCCTGGGTCAACCTATGTTTCCAGGCCTTGGCACTGACGACATTTAGGTGGGAAGTTCTGTGCCTGGGGGCAAAGACCGGAGGGTATTTAGTGCCCATCCCTGACCCTACCTTCCCCACACGTCACGGTCCAAAATGTCTCTACAGAATGCAAATGCTCACACTGGGGAACTGTCCCAGCGCGCCGCTCTTAGCTGCCAACTATTACCAGCTGGTGCGGTCCTGTTAGACCGCTTGCTAGTGATCTGAAAATACCAACTGCCTCACTGGTGAGAGACAAAGGGCGCACCAGCACCCCTTCCAGTAATACCATGTGGGCTACCTGGATAGGACGAGGTGGCGTGGGTGTGTGCTCAGAAGTTTCTAGAACATACTGAGCGATTTTCTTTTTCTTTCTTTAGGAGGAGTGGTTTATTTGTTTCACAGGGAGATTTTCTCAAACAAAGTAGTTGGCAAGGACTACAAAAAACTCTGGAAGGGAAAAAGGGTGTGAACGGAGGCTCTGCCGTGGGCTAAGGGGGTGTGCCGCCCAGTGTGGCAGGGAGGCCGGCTCCCTCTTCACAGAGAAGCCACAACCTGCACCGACGCAGGCCTGGCACCCAGGCTCCCGAGCGCTGTGACCCGGGTTCCAGAGCTCCACGGTCCAAACACGCACTTTTCATGTGGAGGCAGTGAGAGGTTTCTCAGCTGCCTCTATACCTACTCTGCGCGACCCCAGAGAAATCACGGAACAGTGTTTGGCCTTCCCTTTCTCATCTGTACAATGGGTCTAGAAGGCAAGGAACTAGACAGGCCACGTGTCAGCAGCAACTGACTCAGAACAGGATTTCAGGCTGCCGATTCGCTCCTGCCACACTTCGCTCCTGAAATCCTGAGTAACTGTAGGAGTCCTCATTTTTTCTTTTCTCAGAACAAAGCATCAGTGTATTTAGAGCTGATTAAAATAAGTATGGCTTACAAGTAAACAAACAAGATTTTATGCTTCCCTCTCTGCCCGTGCCACTTTCCAGCCTTTGGACTCTGGATCACTGGGAACAAAACCTGGCTTTTGAAAATTAATCTCATGCAGGTGGCAGAGGGGCTGGCAGGTGTGCTCGAGACGGCAAAGTCGGGACTGCGTCAGACGGGGAAGGGGCCTCGGAGTGCCTGCGGGAACTGGATCTACAAGGAGTGGTTCGGAGAAGTTTCCACTCCCTTCTGTGGGAGAAGGTGCTGGGAAGGAATAAATCGCTCTGGAGTTTTCCTTGCTTCATCCCGAGCACCCGCCATGTCTTTCCTTGGAGACCACCCGGGTCCAGTTAGGTTCACTTTTGCATCTGGCCAGTATTGGTGACGTCAAGAGCTGAGCTGCGCCGTGGGGCAGGAGGAAGGAATGGATTGGGCCTGTTCCTTCACTCCACGCTTCTGCTCCCCCAAAACCACCCACGAGAAAGTCCGGGTCACCGAGTTCATGGCGTGTGTCACATCTGACATCCACCTGCGAGAATTATCCTCAGCGACACTCACTGGCCTTGTGGGTCTGACTTTGTCAAGCTGGGCCTTTGTAGAGTGTGACTTCTCACTCCATCTTCGGCCCAATCCGGCTCCCCAGTGGGTGGTTAAGGGGGGCGCTGAGTAAGCGTTTGTTGAATGAAAATGGGAAAGAGAATGGAGGAGTTGTGTGCTACTACAGAGAAAGGGTCCAAGTCCAAAGGAGGGTTTCCATGGAAACAGCCCTGTTAGCCGCAAGACGTATTATTATTATGTGAGGAGATGACTGCGTTGCCAGGTGCGAGGGGGCAGCTGCTGGAAGGAGACTCCATTGCAGGCCTTCTCCTCGCTGCCTCAGAGGTGGGGCGAACCCCAACAGGGCACGCAGTCTGTGTGGAACAGGCCAAGCCCAGGAGGGTCTCTCTCTCTCTCTCTCTCTCTCTCTCTCTCTCTCTCTCTCTCTGTACCAGGGATTGAACTCAGGACCTTGCACTTGCCAGGCAAGCACTTACTCCCCTGAGCTATCTCCCTGCCCCCCGAGGTGACCGGGTGGGTGCTCTGAGGGCTGCGATGTGGGAGCGCTTTCTCTAACTGAGCAGTCGCTATCTGCTCTCTCCCGGCTGGCCATGCTTGCTCTTGCAATCCGCTTCCCCTGGAGCCGTCTGACCCCCCACCATCTGCGCACCTCACCTCGCTTGACCTCATTTCCCTGAACCTGAGCTGCCTCACTGTCCCTCCCCCTCCCCCTCCCCTACTCT